>JAGDQO010002843.1:0-23180 GCA_018342035.1 Solanum appendiculatum
AAAAATAAATTTTAGGCTTATATACATACCTTAATCAAAGATATTAAAGAAAATAAAACAAACTTCAATTAAATTTATATAAAAGAAAAAAAAAACTTTAATTAAAGATAAATAAGAAGAAAAAACGTTTTTAAGAAAAAAAAAACAAACAAAATAACGGAAATTAGAAATAAATGATAAATCAAATTCTATTTATTTATAAAAATGCAATTCCTATAAAGTTGTACCAATTAATTTTAAAATAAATAAATAACACAAAGAACAAAGAAAGGAAAGAATTGATTTAAGGATATGATATAAATTGCATTAATGATGAGATTAAGGAAAGAAAATTTTAAAAATTAATAGCATTAATGATGAAAGGATTTAAATATGGTCATATTTGATATTCAGCAAAAATTTTAAGGTAAAATTTTCATTATTTTAAAAAATAGGAAAAACACACAAAAAGAATTAGAAAAATAAATAAATAAACTTCCAGACACAATTTTTAGCAATTATTTTAAGAAAATATAAGAAAAAATATAAAAAAATATTGATAAAAATAAATAAATATATGAAATAAGAAGGTTGTCATCCTTTTCTAATTTTAACTTTATTATTACGTATCAATATGAATCTTTAGCAAAAGAAATGATCTAAATTCAAATAAAATAAATTAAATTTCGTAAAAAATATATACGCAATTCTTACAAAGTTATAATAACTAATTTCTTGTAATAAATAAATAAATAAAAAAGTAAAAAAACAAAAATGTAAAAGAAGTAATTTAAAGAAATGATATAAATGAGAGTAATGAGATCATATTAAGGTAAGGAAGTAAAATAATTAGTATGATTAATGATGAATGAAATTAAATATGGTCACCTTTGATATTCAATAAAATTTGAAAGTGAAATTTTCAGTCTTTAAAAATTAGAAAAAATATAAAATAAAATAAAAACTACAAAAATATAAACAAACTTTAATTAAAAATATATAAAAGTTAATAAAACAAACTTTAATTAAAGATAGATAAGGAAATATAAATTAGAAAAAAAAATTTAAGGAGAAAAAAAACAAACAAAAAAAGGGAATTAGAACATATATAGATTTCTCCTTATTCACTTCCTAATTTAATATGAATTCCATAAATAAATTGAATCTTTCTCTAAATAATTTTTCTTGCTCTTGGACCACTTATTATTCTTTCTATAAGTTTCTCAATCAAAAAGAATATATTTTCTTGTAGAAGAAATTATAGTGCAACATCCTTTCAAAAACTCTTTTATTTTAAAGAAATTCGATTATTACATGACTTTTCTTCTTACATCAGTATCTTCAAAAGGATCACGAGATACCGTCTCTTTCTCTTTTCATAAAGAAATAATATTCCATCATCATCAGAAGAAGAGACAAAGTAAAGGAGTCATGATGTTTTTGTTCATTCTAAGATCTCTTCTCCTCATCTCTAAATTAGCTTTTAGTGTGTTGTGTCATTTTTGTTGTTCTTTTTTCGTTGCTTGTTAACTTTCGCTTCTTCATGATTGTTGTTAGTGTTTTGGTGCGTTGTTGAATTTTCCTCTCATTGGTATGCGTGTGTTCAATGAAACTTATTTGATGTTCCTGCAAAATTTAAAAAGTAAAGAAAAGAAGGAAAATAAGTAAAACAAAAAAGATGTCTGAAACACAACTGTACAAAAAAATGAAATATTGAGAAAAGAGCTAGTCAAATCATGAATTTTCTACTACTCCGGCAAGAATAAGCACATCAATATAAATTGGTGAATACTTTCTATGTCATTTTTGCTGTTCTTTTTTCATTGCTAGTTATCTTTCTCTTATTCCTGATTGTTGTTAGTGTTTTGGTGCGTTGTTGAATTTTCCTTTCACTGGTATGTGTATGTTCAATGAAACTTGTTTGATGTTCCTGCAAAATTTTAAAAGTAAAGAAAAGAAGAAAAATAAGTAAAACAAAAAAGATGTTTGAAACACAACCGTATATAAAAATGAAATATTGAGAAGAGAGCTAATCAAACCATGAATTTTTCTACTACTCCGGCAAGAATGAACACATCAATATAAATTGGTGAATACTTTCTACCATATTGTTTGAAATATTTTGTGATTAGCTACTCTACTTTAAATATTAGTACATTTCAAATTAAATTTGAAAAAACTTTTCAAATTCTATAATTAAGTGATAAGGATTAAATCTTCTTAAATTTTATAATTAAGGAAATTGTTTTTTATGGTAAAGAATTGATAATTGAAATTTTTATGTTTATGCCTTAAGGAGGAGAAAATTAAATACTAAACTTTAATATTCTATTAAAACTTCAAATAACATTTTATGTCTTTTAAAATGAAGAAAAAGCTCAAAAAAATCACAAAAAAGATAAATATGATTCCAGCCCGTAGAGGCATGCCACATCAGCAAGTCTAACATTATCCTTTTTATATATATATAGATTATATAGAGTGAATTATTCTTCGTGTATTTTTTATATTTAATAACTTTTTAATTTAATATATTCAGATGTTAAGAAAACAAATAATCTTAATCATTTAGTGTTTAGACCTACAACAATATCTTACTCATTCAAATGTACATTCAGATTCAGACGTCTTAATATCATATATATATATATATATATATAAGAGAATCCTAAGCCCACCTACGTGGCACCACCACAAACCAGGATTCCTTTTTAATTTATTTATTTCCAAAACTAGTCTTTCATGAAAAGTTGTGACATTTATAAAAAGTTGTGATTTTTATGAAGGATTGAGACTTTTATGAAAAGTTGTGATTTTTATGAAAGGTTGTGACCTTTCCGAAGGATTGTAACCTTTCCGAAGAGTTGTAACTTTTCCAAAGAGTTGTGGCATTTCCCATAAGGCACAATAAACATTTGTTCACACTACCCTTTGTTGTCTACAAATAGAGTGATTTCCTCTCATTTTAAAACAAGAAAATTCTGAACTTCTTCTTCTTCTGCACAATTAAATATTCGCGTACTTTGCTCCCGTTGAGTGGCTCACTGACACCATTATTTTTGTATCAATACACTGGTGAATAGAATCGTTTTATCCTAAGAGGATCTATTCTTTTAAACGTCGGGTACTAGAGGGGAATAATTTTCTTAATTAAGGGGACACTATCTTCAATTTTTTCCTTTCTGTTTCATTCTATTGTTACAGATCCTGGTATGTTTTTTTTACAGTCAATAATTTATGCTTATGTTATTAATTGTTGTTTTTGAGTACATGTTTTAAACTTTGTTGTTTATGTTTCTGCAAAGTTATTGTTAGTATAGCTTAAATAACACACGTTAATTGAGTATTCATGCAAGTTTAATTCAACCATTCCAGCAACGGTATGAGTTATGGAGTGAGAGGTGCAAGAGTAGTAATGTTGCATTGCAATTGAAATCAATTTTCTTTGTTTATTCTTTCTTCTTTTGGTGCCTTGAAATTAACTGTTGGGTTTTAAGAAGTGGAATGAAAAATGAAGAGTTGTGACTTTTTGTGAAGAGTTGTGACTTTTGTGAAAAGTTGTGATTTTGTGAAAAGTTGTGACTTTTGTGAAAAACTGTGACTTTTATGAAGAGTTCTGACTTTTCTAAAGAATTGTGACTTTTATGAAAAGTTATGACTTTATCGTAAGACTGTGACCTTTAAGAAGGGTTAAATAAGAATCCTGATATGTGAGGGTGTCACATAGGCGGGTCTAAGATTAAGTTGTGACTTTTGTGAAAAGTTGCGACTTTTATTAAGAGTTACGACTTTTATGAAATGTTGTGACTTTTCCGTAAGTTTGTGACTTTTAAGAAGGGTTAAATAAGAATCCTAATTTGTGAGGGAGCCACATAGTCGGATTTAAGATTCTCTTTTATATATATATATATAAGAAGATAAGATAAGATGTTCGTTACTACATAATCTTGTATGTAAGATAATATAGTGTTTTAGTTTTAATGATTGATAGGTCTTAAGTATTATTTTATAAATTCTGTGATATTAAATTTCCGCGCGAGGTGCGGGTAATTTTACTAGTTAATGTAAATATATGAAGCCTAAAAGTTGTTGGCTAATGTTGCTAAAATACCCTTAGCATACCGACATTAGCCACCAACATTTCCATATCAATTACTGGAATTTGAGACAACATCGAAGGTAATAAATTGGAAGCCATTGGTTCCTCTTGATCATGACATACAAATGTTCCTGGTGTATGTAGCTTCTCTTTAACATAAGCCACTTCCATAGCTATGCT
The DNA here is from genome assembly GCA_018342035.1 of Solanum appendiculatum. NCBI lineage: Eukaryota > Viridiplantae > Streptophyta > Magnoliopsida > Solanales > Solanaceae > Solanum > Solanum appendiculatum. Next base: position 4,259 of record JAGDQO010002843.1, read on the forward strand.
GTTTCAGCTCTTTCTTTGGAGGCCAAGTAATAGGAATATAAGTTTCCATCTAATTTTTAAAGAATCTAACTGTTATTGGAGAGATTAACTTATATCCACTAACAGTGGATAAGAAAATTTACACCATCAGTTTATTTTTAGAAATATTTATTTCTCATAATTTAATTATTATATTTTTACATTTAAAAATTAATGATTTTTCTGCTTTCTTTTTCTTTTTTAAAAACACGTTCTACAGGTCTAAGATTTATTTCTTCGAAAAACGTTCACATATTTTTGATACTATCGACTTTGAGTATTATTTGAATAAATTGGAGTACATATGATGGTGTATGGATCAAATTTTGTTTTTGATTTTTTTTTGTATTGTTGATTGAATGAAATAAGAAGAGAAAACACAGTCTGAAGCAATGGAAGCACCTATTCAAAAACTTCTTCATGTTGCAAAGAAGACTTAATAAGTTATACATAATTTTTTATGAGATTAATTAGTCTAGATTTTAAAAAGAAAAAAAAAAAGAGTAAAAAGTTACCATTGATATATTGTCTCAATTGGCTTCAAGGTGTTGATAGAGAACGAGGTGAAAATAACGAGGACAAGAAAGCGGTGAAAGAATCCTTCTTATTTTTGGCAACCAAATAAGAATCCTAGACAAACTCTTATAATTAATTTTGAGCTCAAGTTATCATATAATATTTTTTTGTTATTTTTATTTAAATATTAATAATAAGTGAATATATTAAGAGAAATAAATATTTCTAAAAATAAACTAATGGTGTAAATTTTCTTGTCCAGATCAGCCTACACCAAACACGTGCAATTAATTATTGGTGCACTTTGCTATCAAGTGGAAATTTAATAAAAATTAATCCCTACCTCCCTCCATCCATCCTTTTTCTAAAATTGATTTCTCATATCTTAGGCCCATTACCCGCATTGAAATTCGATTATTTTAGATTTGTGTTTCGATTTAAGTCGCGTAGGATTTCATTCGGGGAGAAGCGTTTCCTGCCAATGATTTTTTTTTTCATATTTAGGACTTGAACTCGAAATCTCTAATTAAAGAAAGAACAACCTCATCCACTACACCACATCTGTTGATATGTGGCAAAATCAAATACAAAGAAACATATGTGGCAACTTGGAGAGAATGAAAGATCCCATTCTCGGTAGATCAGGAAGATCGACATCGAATGCCAACTCTTGTAGGAGTGGCAAGTGACTAGGCATTTGAAAGAGACTTCTTCTAGGGAAAACCTATTAGGATATATATTATTAACCATGTGTTTAGATATATTATTTATTATAGAATAATTATTTATACAGTTTTAATAGATTACATATTCGTTTATGGTGTCTATTTACTTATATAGTAGATGATTTAGTGTATATAGTTTTAGCTTATACACAGAGGATTAAATCATCGGTTCTTATAAGTATAAAGTTTTTTGTTCACAATCTAGGATGGAAATTGGACATGTCATCGGTACGATTGTAGCACAAGATTATATATAATTTATCTTGATTATGGAAACGGTATAGTTCCAACTTCTTGTGCTAGTGTATTTTGTATGTATTGAACAGGACCGACTAGAGACAGTTGCTTTAGACTGACTGACAAAAGCATATTCGCTAAACCATTAAATGTACTTATATTCTTAATCCTGATATAACTACTATGATCTGTATATATTAATTATCGTTTTGATTTATTAAAAGGTGAGATTTTGATATGGGTCAATATGCATGGTAGATTGGATGGTAATAATATGTATTGGTGAAATAATAAGTTAGTTGATGAAATTTATCTCTCGATATAGAGATTGATGATATGCCTTTTTGAGAAGCTTATAAGTTTTCATCGTGTCAAACCTTGCAAGTGGATTTATGAATCCGACATATGAAATAAGTTAAGCAGTTTCTAAAGGAAATTAATCATTGAATTAGATTCGTCAGTAATTTAATTTATTGATTAGTATCTGTAATCTTAACATGGGGAATTACATAAGTGTTTAATGAGGAATTTCGAAATATAAATAGAGGAGTGCAATTACAAATTTCTAGTGGAATGATTTGTAATTTATTATGGTAAGAATAATTCAAATTAATTATTTGAAATTATTTCCATAATAGAAAGCCTCAGTAATTAATTTTGTGGTCCCTACAGTGCCCATATTTAACTAGAACTCAGAATCCTATTTTCTAAGGGAAAAGGAGGAAAGTAGCATTAGTTTTGTTCAAGAAAATAGGCGTGTTTTTTTTCTTATCCTTTTTGGATTGAGAAGAAATCTCTATAAGTATGGATTCTCCTAACCTAGAAAAAGTTTGAAGGTTTCTATAAGATACTTGCCCACCCAAGTATTGAGAGAGTTCAGATGTGAACTTGGGATCATAGAAGACCGTGGAACTGTTGTCTGACTTGTGGATTCGCTTGAAAGTATCTGCTCACGATTCAAGAGGTATTTATTGAAGTAAATTTCAGAATGTTTATGCGTTCTAACATGATTGTATGTGTTCTAGCATAAACATATAGGTTATCTATTATTTATGTAAGTAGTATGAATCTGGATATCTTCCGCTGTGCATATAGTTTTCCAACAAAACCATCTTACAACTAGAGGTGATCATAATGACCTTCGGGAGCTCAACAATCTTGAGTCGTACACCCACCTTCTCCAATCAACTTTAGGTGAAACCTCGTAACATAGCCATGTGCTATGAGATACATAGTCTTTTCAGTAGGGACGGATCTACATATAGTATTGTGGGTGCTCGAGCGCCCTTTAAACTGACCTAAAGTTCAAAGGTATACAGAAATATTAAGAAAATGGATATATATTACGAATGAGCATTCACAGCATATAAGTCTGCTTGGCTACTTTGGTTGATTGTTGGGTTCTAAGGTCTCTTGTTTTCAGCAGACGAAGGATCGAATCAAGTATCCTTTTTCTTATTTTTCTTCTTCTTAGTTCTCAGTAGGGATGGCAATGGGGTGGGTGCGGAGCGGGTTGAGCTTAAGACGCAAAAAGTTTAACCCGCCCCGCATAGTAATTTTTTTTCATTTTCAACCCGCTTCACCCCGCCCCGCATAAATTTTTGAATATTTATCTTTTTTAATTAAGTTTGAGACTAAAAATAAAATTCATAAAATAAATTTCATTTTCTCATTAAGTTGTATTAATTTAATAGCTAATAACTTAAGGTTTTATTTTTTAAAGGTCAATTGGGAAAAATGTAAGAAACCATATTAGTTTTTATTGAACCATTTTCATTTATTATCTTGAATATTTTAGTAACTTTAAAAGAGATTATCTTAATAAATAATGTTTTGTCACTCTTATAACATGCAAAAAGTTAAAATTAACTTTGAACCCGCATAAAATCGCATAGACCCGCAACCCGCAACCCGCAACCCGCCCCGTATTAATTTTTAAAAAATTACTTCAATCCGCCCTGCACAACCTTAAAATCGCTCCGCCCCGCATAACCTTAAAATCGCCCCGCTCCGCAACCGTCCCGCCCCTTTGCCATCCCTAGTTCTTAGTAGCAACTAGCGATTAGTTTTCAGTAATTTCACTTCTTCTCTTTGCCTTTAGTTCTCATTAGCTATTAGTTTTCAGTAATTTTACTTTTTCTTTTTGCCTTTATCTAATTTAATTTTAGATAAAAGTAAAGGAAAATGTAAAATTACTAATTTATTGTAGCAAAAATCATAAAAAAGAAAGTAGCTCTCAAAAGATTTTCAATAAATTACCACTCTCAAAAACTTAAACAATTCTAAATTATTATTATTTTTAAACTAAAGAAGCAAAATTGTAATGACCCGATTGGTCATTTTTGATTTTCATGAAAATTATCGTTTTGTCCCTCCGATTTTGACCCCAAGTTGTTTTTTGATTGAGTTTTGGAAGTTGATTCCAAACTAAGAAAAATTATCTTAAAACAAGTGTACTCTCAGAAATTTAACAATAATCTTTTACTCGATATTTTTAATAATGTTTAATTCTCAAGAATTATTTAGTAAATAGGAATAATTTGATAAATTATACATTATATTTTTATTTTTTTTAATGAACGTGATTTTTATTAGAATGATGCTAATTTTATAATAGTGGAAATAAGAAAAAGCACGCAAAATGGAAAATGAAAAACAAGAAGAATTTTTAGAAGGTACTCCACCGTTTTATAGCTTTCAGGACAATTACATAATATACTAGATAAAGTATATAATAGAAGAAATGTCGTACATGATTGGATTGGTTTGGATTTTTTAAATATTAAATTAAATTATTCGTGTTGAATCTTTAAATTTATAAATCAAATCAAACTAATGAAATTTGGGTTTTTCAATCTCGAGTTTTTCAAATTTTTCTTGATAAAGTAATCATATAAATATATAATTATCTTGTGCTCCAAATATTTCTTTAGTCCTATCAAAATACAACTATCTAAGGTGTTTCTTAAGAAAATAACACAAAATATGAGATGAGTGATGACACTAAAATATTAACAAAAAAATAATAATAAAATCACAAAAAATAAATATTACAAATTAATAAGTTATAATGAAAACAATCGTAATTTAAATGTACTAAAGCATGCTAAAACAAGTCTAATAAATATTAGCTACATGATTAAACATTAAAGAAAAATTAAAATTAGTTTATGTATTTTAAAAGGCTAAATCAATGTAATACTAAATAACAAATATTTAACTGCTATAAAATCAATCTCAAAATAATATAACTATAAAGAGAAGAAGACAAGATACATAGATGAAAGAGAAGACTTTTCTTCTTATTTAAGTGTGCTTTACGAATGGTGAATGATATCTCTATTTATAGTGTTGAGATATCACTCAAAAGATCACCATATTAAATGCCCAAACTGGTAATACATAATTATCCAAAAAGGTTCATATCACCCTGAAAATATACATACATGAATTCAAGTAATTCATGAATAAATCAAATGGACAATCCACTATTCAATGGATTTATAACATTAACACTATTGTCATTCTTAGTGTTGAATTAATTTTTTTAAAACATTAGTACTGATTTGGTTTTGATTTGAGCTTGATTATAGTTACTAATATCTATAGACTATAATTTATTGGACCATTTAAAATTTCAAGTCTCAAAAACTTGAAATAATATGTTAAAAGATAAAAATTCTGAAAACGTATAGGAAATATTTAGAAATTATATCAAAGTAAATACTTTTATGTATAAATAAAATTTTAAAAATTATATATATAATGTTGGGTTGTTTTGGTTTCGGGTTGACTCTTTTTAGTTAAAACTAAACCAACCCAAATCATTAGTAATTTTTTTTCAATACCAAACCAAGTCAAACCAAATCATTAGTAATTTTTTTTATCAATTTAACTTGATATACGGTTCGATTCGATTTTCGGTTCAATTTTTTACTCCCCTAGTAAGAAAGAAAGATATACCCCTCTGCACGCAATTGTGAGATAAATTAAATAATGTTTTGACATTACAAGAAATTAGCTAGGCTCTTTATATATGACTAAGACCTCATTTATTTGCACTTAATGAAAGTCTGAATTTGAATTATTCAGATAATATTAATTAAGTGCATTTATTTTTTTAAATAGTCTACCACTTATCGGGTCTTAAGACATCTGAATCGGTCAGATTTAAGATGGAGTCTGAAACTCATTCAGCGATCTTCGGTAGGTAGTAATGCATTAATTGCTCAGTTATAAATCCAATATGACGAATTTATTTTATTGTAATTATCCAAGTAGATAGTGGGTTTCATAGCAGCCGTTCTACATAAATTTATGTAGTATATTTTGTCTTATTTCAAGATATATATTTATCTTTATTTTTGCTTGTATTGTCATTGGAGGATGATAAATTAATTAATGTTGTGGCGATAAAAAATAAGTACAATCTATATATTCAGTTAAAGAATCTCAATAATTTTAAAAATTTGTTGATTTAAAAAAATATTTGATTAATTTGATACATTGGATGATATATTATGGTATATTCATATTTTATTAGTTTAGTAGTCTTATTATGTTATATTAATATTTTCTCAAATATATTAAACATGTAATATTTAATTACTATATTATTTAAATTTTATGTTGTGAATTATATAGAGTATATTATTATTCTAGTATTTTTTATATTTAATAACTTTTTAAGTTAATATATTTAGATGTTAAGAAAACAAACAGTCTTAATCATTCAGTGTTCAGACCTACAAAAACAACTTAATCATTTAGATGTGTATTCAGATTCAGATGTCTTAATCTTAATGAAAACAAATGAGGCCTAAAAGTTGTTGGCTAATGTTGCTAAAATACCCTTAGCATACTGACGGTAGTTGTCATAAGAATTTCTGATTCTAGTGGCGCATTTAGTTGCCTCAAAAATATTTCTTTCAATGACCTTAATCACAATAAAAGTTGTATGGGGCAGATTCCAATTTAGTGAAAGGAGCGAATCACATCATGATATGTGGAAAAATCAAATACAAAGAAACATCAACTTGGAGAGAATGAAAGATCTCATTCTCGGTAGATCATGAAGAGCATCGAACGCCAACTCTTGTAGGAGTGGCAAGTGACCAGGCATTTGAAAGAGGCTTCTTCCAGGGAAAACCATCTTATAGCTGGAGGTGATCATAATGACCTTCGAGAGCTCAACAATCAATCTTGAGTCATACGCCCACCTTCTCTAATCAACTTTAGGTGAAACCTCATAACATAGGCATGTGCTATGAGATACATAGACTTTTCAGCAGGGGCAGACCTACATATAGTATTGTGGGTGCTCGAGCGCCCATTGACCTGAACTAAAGTTTACATAGGTATACAATAATATTAAGCAAATAGATATATATTACTAGTGAGCACCTACAAGATGTAAGTCTGCTGGCTAGTTTGGTTGGTAGTTGGGTGCTAAAATCTCTTTTTTTTCAGCAGACCAGGGATCGAATCTCGCTTCAGGTGTCCTTCTTCTTATTTTTCTTCTTCTTAGTTCTCAGTAGCGATTAGTTTTCAGTAATTTTACTTTTTATTTTTGCCTTTATCTAATTTAATTTTAGATAAAAGTAAAGGAAAATGTAAAGTTACAAATTTATTGTAGCAAAAACCAGAAAAAAGAAAGTAGCTTTCAAAAGATTTTCAACAAATTACCACTCCCAAAGACTTAAACCATTCTAAATTATTATTATTTTTAAACTAAAGAAGCAAAATATACCTATGCATGAGCTTTCTCATCCATGAATTATATCACAAATAAATTTTATAATGATATTGGCGTCAAATTTATAATGTTATTTGTAACACCTCGGACTTCGAAAAAGGAGTGAAAAAGAGAGAAGGGCAAACCATGGAGGGGTCCACGGGTCGTGGAGAGGACCACGACCCGTCGCCCTTCTCGTGGTTGGGCACCCAGAAAAAAGTTAAAGACCAGGGACCACTAGACGATTCGTGGAGCTTCACACGGGCCGTGGAGTGGCCCGTGAAGGGGACACTGAATCACCAGGGCTACTGTGACGGACCACGGACCACTAGACGGTCCGTGGAACTTCACACAGGCCGTGGAGTGGCCCGTGAAAAATGGCACATTACTCCCAAGCATTTGTGAAGAACCATGGTCGCCTAAACGGCCCGTGGAGCTTCACACGAGCCGTGAAGTGGCTCGTGAAAGAGGTTTGTCAGACTTTAAGTTTTGGATCAACTTCAATCGACCATATCTCTCAGCATCAAATTAATTAGGTGGCCCATGACCTATAAATTAAAGATTATTGAGTCCTCTTTCCAACGCCATCGAGTTTGCTCCATTTGAAGTTCGGAGTAAAAAGTTGTGACCGTTTTAGGGAAGCATTGTCAGGAAGATCATCTTCATGACCCACTTGACGGGCCGTAGTCCTCTAGACGGCCCGTGAAGCCTGTCTTGAAGTCACTTCGTTAGCTTTTAAGTCAGGGTCATATTGGTCATTTTACCTATTCGTTGGGCAGTTAAACTATGTCATTTGATGCCTAAACTACATCGTTTTACTCAATATAAGCCTAATAACCTAGTCAGAAACTACCTAGAACCCTCATTCTCAAAAATCATCCAACTTAGAAAGAAAAGAAGAGAAAGAAGTGACAGTTTCTCCCAAGAACAAGCAGAGGTGTTCTTTCCAAAGGATTTCTCCGTAGTTTTTGTCAACAGGTATGTGGGATTTCACTAGTGGGTTCCTTTCACCCATTAGGTCTCTAGAATTCAGTCAGTTCTTCAATTTTTCATGAATTGTTCAGACCTAGGATTTCCAAAACTTCGGAGATTCATTGTGATTTTAGTTGCTATAGTTTTCACGATCTAAATAACGTGTTTTCTTGGAAAATTTGCATAGTCCCATGTATAGAACTTAGAACCCTAGCTTGAATTAATTATCAGTATTTCACGAATATTTACTCGCTAGATAGATCAGTTAGAAAATCATGCTTCAGAATTCGAATGCCATATCTTTTAGTATATGTATGTTGCATTCCCATATAACATGTTAGTATTTTGAGCTACTCAGTATATCAGTTGCATTTTAGCTTTCCACATTCAGTTGGGAGTAGACTTAGCACCGAGTTGGACTAGGGTTCAGCGTACCCTGAAAGTTCCAGAACTACGTGCCAACATAGGTTCAGAAGTCCCCTCTGTCGGGCATCACTTTTTAGTGATCACGCCACAGTTATGCCTTTATACCCTGTCAAGGTATATTGGGTCCTCTCGATGGGGCGTATACATCATACTCCACGTTTAGCTCACGTGGTTTATGTCGGTTAATAGTAAGCTCCCACAGTCAGATTCATATTACATTGACCATGTTATCAGCATTTACTTCAGTATACAATTCAACATGTTATCTTCATGATTAGTACTTGGTCATTACATTTAGCCAGTTTTCAGTTATACTTCAGTACAACCTATTTCCATGTTCCTTTTATATTGTTCAGTTTACATTGTTCAGCTTAGTATATATATCTTACATGCTCAGTACATTCAAAGTACTGACACATACTTTTGCGCTACATCGTTTCATGATGTAGGTTTAGGCACTTAACATCCAGACTGCGCTTAGCTCGACTTCTATTCCTTACTCAGCAGCTTCAGTGTCGAGTCCTCATAGATCGAGGATGGTAGACATGCTTTAATTTTTGGTTTCAGTCTTGTTAGAGTTAGCTGGGGGCAAGTCCCAGCAACTCAAGTCAGTTAGAGGCTTTCAGACATAGATTAGATTCAGCTTGAGTCGTTAGTGTTGTTTTCAGTCGTCACTAAACTCTTTGTATATTTTATATACATTCAGACATGTTAGGCTTTTTTCCCATTTCAGACATTAAACCATTTTTAGCTTCCATCCAGAAATGTTTTAAATTGAATTTGTATAGATATGCCATGCCATGGGTTAGCTTGGGGTCACTCATGACACTAAGTACCGTGTTGTGCCTAGGGGGTAGCCTCGAGGCGTGACAAACTTGGTATCAGAGCATCAGGTTCAAGAATCATAGGGTGTCTGCAAGCCGCACTAAGTAGAGTCTCTTTCATGAGTGTGAAGCACGCCACACCTATGAGAGGGAGGCTACTTGGTGTTCTAAGAAAAACTTCACTTCTTTTGCCATTCTAACGTGCGTGAAGTGTGATTCAACTTCTCCTTTCTAATCCGTCGTTATGTGTTTCAGATCATGCCTCCTCACAGAGCTAAAGCAAGGAATGCTAACGCGGTTCCTCCAGTCCCAAACCATGAGGTTACGAATGTAGAGTTCTGAAATGTGATCCAGCTATTGGCTCAAACTGTAGCCAACCAGAACAACCAGCGGGCCCCAGTTCTGACAAACCCCACTTGTGGATCAATTGCAACTAGGTTTCGAGTCTTTATTCGTATGAATCCGCCAGAGTTTCTAGGGTCGAAGATTAGTGAGGACTCACCGAACTTTATTGATAAGGTCAAGAAGATTCTTGAGGTAATGCAAGTGACTGGTACTGATAGTGTTGAGCTAGCATCCTACCAACTTAAGGATATGGCTCATATATATCTAGTTCACGCAGTGGAAGGACAACAAGGGTGTGGATGCAGCTCCTGTGACGTGGGATTATTTTACTGGAGCTTTTTTGGACAGATTCTTCTTGAGAGAGTTGAGGGAGGCTGAGGCTCAGGAGTTTATGAACTTAAGGCAGGGATCGATGTCAGTCCAAGAATACGGGCTAAAGTTCACCTAGCTCTCCAGGTATGCTCTGCATATAGTTGCCGATCCGAGAGCACAAATGAGCAAGTTCTTATTTGGAGTATCCGATCTGGTGAAGACTGAGTGCAGGAATGCTACGCTATTAGGGGATATGGATATCTCCAGACTAATGATCCATTCTCAGCAGTTTAAGGGAGATAAGCTCAAGGAAATGGCTAAGGATAACAAAACGGCTAGAATAGGCAACTATGAATACTCTCAGCATAGGTCGGGTGGTGGAAATCACTCACAATATCAGCAAAGGTCTACATCCCCAGTGCCTTCATCAGCTAGCACTCCATCCCCCAGGTTTCGATAGGATAAAAAAGGGAGGGCATCAGGCTCTAAGTCTCAGGGCTGTGTTTCAGGTAACCAGACTTTTCCATCTTGTCCAAAGTGTGGTAAGAACCATTCGGGCGAGTGTCTTGCTAGCAGAGAGGGGTGTTTTAGGTGTGGCCAGCTTGGTCATAGGTGGAAGGATTGCCCTTCTGCCAGGCACGGTCAGGGAGGTAACAAAGCCCAGTCTACAACTTCAACAACTCTAGTAGATCGCCCCACTCAGCAGGGTGCCTCGTCTGGTATAGGTGGTGGTCAGCGCAATAACATGTTGTATGCTCTTCAGGCGCGACAGGACCATGAGGATTCTCCTGACGTGGTCACGTGTACGTTACAAGTCTTCCATTTAGATGTTTATGCATTGTTAGATCCAGGGGCTACACTTTCTTTTGTAATTCCTTATATAGCAGTAAAATTCGGTGTCAGTTCAGAAACTCTCCCAGAACCCTTCTCAGTCTCTACTCTAGTCGGTGACCCAATTATAGCTAGACGGGTATAAAGAGATTGCCTTGTCACAGTTTCCCAGAAAGTCACCCTAGCAGACCTTGTAGAGTTAGAAATGATAGATTTTGATATCATTCTAGGCATGGATTGGTTACATTCCTATTATGCCTCAGTCTATTGTAGAACCAGGATCATTTGATTTCAATTTCCAAACGAGCCAGTCTTAGAGTGGAAGGGTAGTAACTCAGTGCCTGTAGGTCGATTTATCTCTTACCTTAAGGCCTGGAGAATGATTTCCTAAGGGTATATCTATCATCTTGTTCGGGTTAAGGATTCAAAGTCCAAAACCACAACATTCCCAGTGGTGAATGAGTTTCCAGAAGATCTTTCCGGTGTTCCTCTCGAAAGAGAATTCGACTTTGGAATAGATCTCCTTCCAGATACCCAGCCTATTTCGATTCCTCCTTATAGAAGGGCTCCAACTGAGCTTAAGAAATTGAAAGAACAGTTGAAAGACCTTCTAGATAAGGGCTTCATCAGAATTAGCATCTCTCCATGGGGTGCTCCAGTGTTGTTCGTGCGTAAGAAAGATGGTTCTCTCAGGATGTGCATTGACTATCGTCAGTTGAACAAAGTCACAATCAAGAATAAATATCCCATCCTCGAGATTGATGACTTGTTCAACCAGCTTCAGGGTGCTAGTTGCTTTTCTAAGATAGACCTTAGATCCGGCTATCATCAGTTCAGAGTAAGAGAAAGTGACATCCCACAGACAGCCTTCAGGACTCAGTATGGTCACTATGAATTTGTAGTTATGTCCTTTGGACTAACAAATGCTCTTGCAGCTTTCATGGACTTAATGAACAAGGTGTTCAAATAGTATTTGGACTTGTTCGTCATCGTCTTTACTAATGATATCCTCGTTTATTCTCGGAATGAGGAAGAGCATGTGACTCATCTGAGAGTTGTTCTGCAAACCCTCAAAGATCACCAGCTATTCGCTAAGTTCAACAATGTGAATTCTAGTTACAGTCGGTTACTTTTCTTGGTCACATGGTATCCAGCAAAGGGATCCGAGTAGATTCTCAGAAAATTGAGGCAGTAAAGCACTAGCCAAGACCCACCTCTCCGACTGATATTACAAGTTTATTGGGTTTTGCCGGTTACTATAGAAGGTTTGTTGAAGGATTTTCATTCATAGCTGCCCCATTGACCAAGCTAACTCAGAAAAATGTTAAGTTTCAGTGGTTAGATGAATGTGAGAAAAGCTTCTTAGAATTGAAAACTAGGTTGACTACAACTCCTGTCTTGACTCTACCAGAGGGTTCAAACGGTATTGTGGTTTATTGTGATGCATCCAGGGTCGGCCTAGGTTGTGTGTTGATGCAGTAGGGTAAGGTCATAGCTTATGCTTCCAGACAGCTTAAGGTCCATGAGAAGAACTACCCGACTCATGACCTCTAACTTGCAGCCATCATATTTTCCCTAAAGATTTGGAGACACTACTTGTATGGTGTCCATGTTGATGTGTTAACAGATCATAAAAGCCTCCAGTATGTGTTCACCCAGAAAGAGTTGAATCTTCATCAGAGGAGATGGCTTGAATTCCTCAAAGACTATGACATAATGTGCTCTACCATCCGGGTAAGACCAATGTAGTGGCTGACGCCCTCAACAGACTATCCATGGGTAGTGTGGCACATGTTGAGGAAGAGAAGAAAGCATTGGACAGAGATGTTCACTGGCTTGCTCACTTAAGAGTTTGCCTTATAGACACATCAGATGGTGTGTGATAGTCCAAAATGGGTCATAATCTTCATTGGTAGCGGAGGTTAAGGAGAAACACGATAGTGATCCTATATTGATTCAGTTCAAAGGTGCAGTTCATTTGCAGAGTGTTGAGGTTTTCTCCCAAGGGGGAGATGGTGTGCTTCGTTACCAGGGTCACTTATGTGTCTCTAGTGTGGGTGAGTTGAGGCAGCAGATCCTCACAGAAGCTCATAGTTCCAGATATTTATTCATCTGGGTGCCACTAAGATGTACCATGATCTATGAGAAATCTATTGGTAGAACGACATGAAGAGAGACATCACATATTTTGTGGCTAAGTGTCCCAATTATTAGCAAGTTAAGGTAGAACGTCAATAACCAGGAGGTGTGACTCAAGAGATTAACATTCCTACTTGGAAGTAGGAAGTGGTAAACATGGATTTCATTACGGGTTTAACTCGTACCCGCAGACAACATGACTCCATTTGGGTGATAGTGGACAGAGTCACTAAGTCAGCTCACTTTTTGGCAGTAAAGACTACAGATTCAGCAGATAACTACGCCAGACTCTACATCAACGATATAGTCAGGTTGCATTTGGTTCCTTTGCCTATCATTTCGGATAGAGGTCCCCAGTTTACCTCTCATTTCTGGAGATCATTTCAGACAGGTCTTAGAACTCAGGTAAATCTCAGTACAACATTTCATCCACAGACGGATGGTCAGGCAGAGCGTACCATTCAGACCTTAGAAGACATGTTGAGAACTTGTGTGATTGATTTCAAAGGTAGTTGGGATGATCACCTATCTCTCATAGAGTTCGCCTATAATAACAACTTCCATTCTAGTATTCATATGGCCCCTTATGAGGCACTGTATGGGTATAGATGCAGGTCTCCAATTGGTTGGTTCGAAGTAGGTGAAGCAGCCTTGGTTGGGCCAGATTCGATTCATGAGGCTATGGAGAAAGTTCAGCTTATCAGAGATAGACTAAAGACAACTTAGAGTCATCAGAAGTCCTATGCAGATGTAAGGAGAAGGGACTTAGAGTTTGAAATCGATGATTGGGTTTTCCTGAAAGTGTCACCCATGACGGGGGTAATGAGATTTGAGAAGAAAGGAAAGCTCAGTCCCAGGTATGTAGGTACTTACAGAATCTCAAAAAGGGTTGGTAATGTGGCTTATGAGTTAAAATTGCCAACAGAACTAGCAGAGGTTCATCCAGTCTTTCATATTTCCTTGTTGAAGAAGTGTGTGTGTAATCCGGCATCGATAGTACCTTTAGAGAGTGTGGCTGTGAAGGATAGCCTTACCTATGAGGAGGTTCCAGTTGAGATTCTTGACTGTCAAGTTCGCAGGTTGAGAAATAAAGAAGTTGCTTTAGTAAAGGTTTTGTGGAGGAATCAGTCCGTAGAGGGAGCTACTTGGGAAGCAGAAGCAGCCATGAATGCCAAGTATCCTCATCTCTTTCCTTTCGATTCAGTTTCGGCTTGAGGTAATAGTTCCTCTCCATTCTATCAGTTAATCTTGTGTAATTTCAGTGTCAGTATCCTGTTCCCTCAGTTATCATTGCATTTCAGCATAATTGCATGTCCATGAAACGCAGTTCAGTTAGATATCAGTTTGTAGAACTCAGTTGGTAGGGATTGCAGCTATTTCCCTCCAAATTCAGCTTGCTTAGTATTCATTCGAGGACGAATGATCCAAAGGGAAAGATATTGTAACACCTCGGACTTCGAGAAAGGAATGAAATAGAGAGAAAGGCAAACCACGGAGGGGTCCACGGGTCGTGAAGAGGACTAAGACCCGTCAACTTGCTCATAGTTGTGCACCCAGCAAAAGGTGAAAGACCACGGACCACTAGACGGTCCATGGAGCTTCACATGGGCCGTGGAGTGGCCGGTGAAGGGGGCACAAAATCACCAGGGCTACTGTGACTGACCATGGACCACTAGACGGTCCATGGAACTTCACACGGGCTGTGGAGTGACCCGTGAAAAAAGGCACATTACTCCCAAGCGTCTGTGAAGAACCATGGTCGCCTAAACGGCCCGTGGAGCTTCACACAGACCGTGAAGTGGCTCGTGAAAGAGGTTTGTCAGACTTTGAGTTTTGGGTCAATTTCAATTGACAATATCTCTCAGCACAAAATGAATTAGGTGGCCTATTACCTATTAAATTGAAGGTCGTTGAGTCCTCTTTCCAACGCCATCGAGTTTGCTCTATTTGAAGTTTGGA
This sequence comes from Solanum appendiculatum, assembly GCA_018342035.1. Classification (NCBI taxonomy): domain Eukaryota; kingdom Viridiplantae; phylum Streptophyta; class Magnoliopsida; order Solanales; family Solanaceae; genus Solanum; species Solanum appendiculatum. The sequence continues at coordinate 19,297 of JAGDQO010002843.1, forward strand.
GTAAAATGTTATGCCCCTTTTAGTGAAGCATTGTCAGGCAGAGCATCTTCACGACCCACTTGACGGGCCGTAGTGCTCTAGACGGCCCGTGAAGCCTGTCTTGAAGTCACTTCGTCAGCTTTTAAGTCAAGGTCATATTGGTCTTTTCTCCTATGCCTTGGGCACTTAAAGTACATCGTTTGATGCCTAAATTACGTCGTTTTACTCAGTCGAAGCCTAATAACCTAGTCAGAAACTACCTAGAGCTCTCATTCTCCAAAATCATCCAACTTAGAAAGAAAAGAAGAGAAAGAGGTGACAGTTTCTCCCAAGAACAAGCAGAGGTGTTCTTCAAAGTTCAGCCCCAAAATTCAAAGGATTTCTCCGTAGTTTTTGTCACCAGGTATGTGGGATTTCACTAGTGGTTCCTTTCACCCATTAGGTCTCTAAAATTCAGCCAGTTCTTCAATTTCTCATGAATTGTTCAGACCTAGGTTTTCCAAAACCTTGGAGATTCATTGTGATTTTAGCTGGTATAGTTTCCACGATCTAAATAACATGTTTTCTTGGAAAATTTGCATAGTCCCATTTATAGAACTCAGAACCCTAGCTTGTATTAAATATCAGTATTTCATGAATTTTACTCACTAGACAGATCAGTCAGAAAATCATGTTTCAGAATTCGAATGCCATATCTTTTAGTATATTTATGTTGCATTCCCAGATAGCGTGTCAGTATTTTGAGCTACTCAGTATATCAGTTGCATTTTAGCTTTACATATTCAGTTGGGAATAGACTTAGCACCGAGTTGGACTAGGGTTCAGTGTGCCCTTAAAGTTCCAGAACTACGTGCCAACGTAGGTTCAGAAGTCCCCTCTGTTGGGCATTAGTTTTTAGTGATCACACCACAGTCATGCCTTTATATCTTGGCAAGGTATATTGAGTCCTCTCGATGGGGCGTATACATCGGACTCTACGTTTAGCTCATGTGGTTTATGTTGGTTAATAGTAAGCTCCCACAGTCAGATTCATGTTACATTGACCATGTTATCATCATTTACTTCAGTATACAGTTCAGCATGTTATCTTCATGATTAGTACTTGGTCATTGCATGTAGCCCAGTTTTCAGTTATGCTTCAGTGCAGCCTATTTCCATGTTTAGTTTATATTGTTCAGCTTCGTATCTATATCCTGCATGCTCAATACATTCAAAGTACTGACGCATACTTTTGCGCTACATCGTTTCATGATGTAAGTTCAGGCGCTCAGCATCCAGACCGCTCTTAGCTCGACTTCTAGTCCTTACTCAGCAGCTTCAGTGGTGAGTCCTCATAGATCGAGGATGGTAGACATGCTTTACTTTTCAGTCTTTACTTTTCGGTTTCAGTCTTGTTAGAGTTAGCTGGGGGCATGTCCTAGCAACTCAAGTCAGTTAGAGGCTTTCAAACATAGATTAGATTCAGCTTGAGTCATTGGTGTTGTTTTCAGTCATCACTAAACTCTTTGTATATTTTATATACATTCAGACATGTTGAACATTTTCCCCATTTCAGACATTAAACCGCTTTTAGCTTCCACCCAGTATTGTTTTAAATTGAATTTGTATAGATATGCCATGCCATGGGTTAGCTTGGGGTCACTCATGACACTAAGTACCGTGTTGCGCCTAGAGGGTAGCCTCGGGGCATGACATTATTTAATTTTCTATATAAAGCATTAAACATTAACATGTGTAAACAATGACATTATTATTCATATCCATTCCAAAATGTATAAGTTGATGGGTACATTTGTTATTTCTGTCTAGTTTTCTTTCGTAATGGTGATACTAATTGTAATTGTTTTCTTTACCCTATTTTTATTATTGCTTGCAATCAAATAGTTCTACACTTATACATTTATATGCTATGTAATTGGTAATAACTTTTTGTTAAAACAAAAATATTACGCTGTCAGTAAATTCTAAATCCTCCACTGCTTTTCAGTGTCAAAGCATGTCATCTATAGACATTGAGGTGGAAACCATGGCTTTGACATTTTAGCCTTAAGGGAGTGAACTTGATCGGCCTGAATTCATCTGCCTTTAGCCTAAAAAGTTTAAGATGAGCTAGACATAAGAACATATACGCTTCCAAATTTTGTATTTCTAGTTTATCTCATTATTAAACAAAAAATGTAATTGGGTATCTGCACATAAATGCCCATACTTTATAAGGTATTCAATTAGGCCCACTTAACTTTTGTTCAGACGTATAGTTATGGAGATCTAGATCGTCACAACAGTCTTTGGCTTAGAGGTATGGTTATGGTTATGGAAACCCGAATCATATTTTGTGGTAGTGCCATACTCAGGGTCTGGGAGGACCCCAACCTAGCTCTTTAGTTCCTACTAGATCACTAGCGCCTCAGGCTAGATATCAGGGCAGAGCTCAGACAAGCAGAAGTGGTTGGATGACAGGCAGAGGCAGACCCACCCCTTTAGGTGGGGGTGCACGTGCACTTGTTAACTTCAGAAAAAAATTATGTGTATATATGTATATCTATCATGAGAAACTAACAAAAATTAAGATATAATTAATAGTACACCTACGAGGAACATAGTAGTGCCATTATGTTACTGGTACAAGATAGAGGAACTACTCGTGAGACTTGGTTCGAATCCAGCTAAAGCGCAGATCCCATCCCAAACTCAACCCGACCACTATGTGCTCCCAACTAAGGATCCTACTAGACCAAGCTCAAAATTGTGAAGCTAACATCGCTAAAGAAAATGCCATCCGAACCTATTTATCAAGGATGTTGACTAAAGTCAACCCTTTCCAAGTAAAAGCTCCAAAATAGCAAATCTCACCTAGAACTCTCCTCACTACCTTGGGAAATATGTCACTCATCGTAACACATCAAATACACAACATAGAAGCCACATGAAGGGATAAAATAGAAAATAAACACAGAATTAAGTAAATGATCTCGAGGGTCATTACATTAAAATTTCAACTTCAAATCAACATGATTTCAAATCATAGTTATTTATTATGTCCAAACAGGGCCCTTAATTTACTAAATATGGAATCAATTTTAGATATTAAGATGAATTCTTATATGAATTCCTATATATTCAAGGAATTGTATATAGTAAGAAATTCAAAACTTTTCTCAGGATGCGATTTGAAAGAAAGAATAAAATAAAAGGAAAAAATTATCAAGAAAAATCACCACTAATAATATATACAGTCTAAAATTAATAAGTTATTAAATTTTGCTATCCAATTTATGAAAAAGTTGGAAAAATTTAACTATTGTTAAAAATTAACCAGGGTTGTTTGCCCGAGTGACTGATCCTGCCATAATGTACTTCTACCTATTATAGCACCGGCAACCGAAGTCGAGCATACATACGACGATCTTCATGCGTGAATAGCCGGGAGGAAAGAAAGGGCAACTTTCTCTAGCGGAATTAGACTTTCATTTCTATTTCTTCAAATCCAGCATGACATGTGTCAAGAATCAAAGAAAAGTCTCATCTTGTGTGTTGGCCGAAGTTACAATAGTAACATTGAACCCTCGTAAGATTTTAACCTCTACCCCTCCCCCCCAACCCCACCCCCCATCCTCAACTATAAAATATCAAAATAAACAGGGACCAAATGTTGAAAATATTTATTGGGTCGGGTCCATTATGGGTTTAGGATAAATACATTTTATACATTAGTTGACGGCTAGTGTTTTACACAAGAGAAGCATGATTTGCATCCCTAGGATACTAGGTTGTGAAATATGAGGATTCATCCATCTCGTGAGGATTTCCGGTGGGTCATCGGAAATTGTCATGAGATGGATGAATCCCCATATTTCCACCACCTAATATCTTAGGGATGAAAATCGTGCTTCTCTTGTGTAAAA
>JAGDQO010002844.1:0-14120 GCA_018342035.1 Solanum appendiculatum
CCTAGCACGGGGGGTGGTAGGCCCGTGTAACCATATCGAGGGGCTTGTACCTTGGTCCCTAGCACGGGGGGTGGTAGGCCCGTGTAACCATATTGAGGGGTTTGTACCTCTTTCGCCTCTCCAAAGGGGTGGTAGGCCTTGGAAATACTATATTGATGGTCACTCGCCACGCATGTACTACGTCCCATTAAATATGATTTTTATGTAAGCATCATTATACATATTATTTTATTAATATGCTATCTATGGGGTATGATTACGCATTTTTCCTATGATGTCCATCTAATGTAGCATTGCATTGCATCCCATATACTTAGTACATTCAAATGTACTAACGCATACTCTATGCCTACATGATGTCACCATGTAGGGACCGGAGCACCGCTTGACCATCCTCCTCCGCGTGGCTAGTACGATTTTCTATAGTGGTTATTGGTGAGTCCTCCATTTCGGGGACGTTGCTCATGATCTTTTGCTATGTATAAAACTTTTTCCTTTCTAGTTATGTTTTGACTATGAGGGTGAGCCCGGTAGTTTGTCTTGGCCCCCGCTAAGTACTCATGTTTAGAGGTGGTGTTGGACAAGTTCTGTATTATGCTTGAGCTTGACTCATCTATGGTATTTATGTATCATTTCTTCTTTTTTTTCTCTTGCTCCCTTAGTCCCGATTTCCCCTTGACTATGCTTATCGCTTATGGTCATTAATTGCTTCCGCGACCAAGGATGTGTAATGATACGCTATGAGGCTTGTTTGGGGTTCCTTCGGGTTCCCCATTCGCCGGTCACATCTAGGCCCTAGGCTTGGGTCGTGACAATAGTCCTCGGATTATTGGTGATAGGAGGTCCGGACGTATTTTTGGCCGAAATATTTGTGGAGGTCCGTTCAGACCTTATTAATAGCGTGAGTTGGTCTCAAGGGGCAAACGTCTGCATTTTGAGATTCAAAATAAGCCAAGTGCGGGAATATGAACATATTCTTCATTTTTTGTGTACTATAGTCGACGAATTTTTGGTGATAGGAGGTCTTGACGAATTTTTGGATGAACTTTTTTATGGGGTCCGTTAAGACCTTATAAATGGCGTGAGTTGGTCACGAGGGGAAAACGTCTGCATTTTGAGGTTCAAAATGGGCCCAGAGTGGGAATATGGCCATATTTACCGTTTTCCATGTACTATAGTGCACAAAATTTTTGCGATAGGAGATCCGGATGGATATTTGGACGAAAGTTTTTGTGGGTGTCCGTTAAGACCTTATTAATGGCGTGAGTTGGTCAGAGGGGCAAACGTCTTCATTTAGAGGTTCAAAATAGGCCCAAAGCGGGAATATGACCATATTTGCCATTTTCTGTGTACTACACGAATTTTTTGTGATAGGAGGTCTGGACGAATTTTTTGCTGAAACTTTTTGTGGGGGTCCGTTAAGACCTTATTAATGGCGTGAGTTGGTCTTGAGAGGCAAACGTCTACATTTTGAGATTCAAAATAAATCCAGAGAGGGAATATGGCCATATTTTCCATTCTTCGTTTACTATAGTCCACAGATTTTTGGTGTTAGAATGTTCTGACGGATATTTGGCTGAAGTTTTTTGTGGGGGTCAATTAATACCTTATTAATGGCGTCAGTTGGTCCCAAGGGGTAAACGTCTGCATTTTGAGGTTCAAAATAGGCCCAGAACGGGAATATGGCCATATTTGTCGTTTTTCGTGTACTATAATCCACGTATTTTTGGTGATAGGAGGTCCGGATGGATTTTTTGCTTAAATTTTTTTTTGGAGTCCGTTAAGAACTCATTAATGGTGTGAGTTGGTCCCGAGGGGCAAACGTCTTCATTTTGAGGTTCAAAATAGGCCAAGAGCGGGAATATGACCATATTTTCCATTTTCCATGTACTAGTCCATGAATTTTTGGTGATAGGAGCTCTGGTCGGATTTTCACCGAAATTTTTTGTGGGGGTCTGTTAAGACTTATTAATGGCGTGAGTTGGTCCCGAGCGACAAACGTCCGCATTTTGAGTTTCAAAATAGGCATAGAGCGGGAATATGGAATTTTTTACCATTTTCCGTGTTCTATGTCCACAGATTTTTTGTGATATGAGGTTCAGTCGAATTTTTGGCCGAACGTTTTTATGGGGTTCTGTTAAAACCTTATTAATGGCTTGAGCTGGTCCGGAGGGTCTAACATCTGCATTTTGAGGTTCAAAATAGGCCCAGAGCGGGAATATGGCCATATTTGCCATTTTCCATGCACTATAGTCCATGCATTTTTTGTGACAGGAGGTTCGGTGAGATTTTTTGCCGAAATTTTTTGTGGGAGTCTGTTAAGACTTATTAATGGCGTGAGTTGGTCCCGAGTGGTAAACATCCGCATTTTGAGGCTCAAAATAGGCATATAGACGGAATATTGATATATTTGCCATTTTTCGTGTACTATATAGTCCACAAATTTTTCATGATAGGAAGTCTGGACGGAAGTTTTCCTGAACGTTTTTTTGAGGGTCCGTTAAAACATTATTAATGGCATGAGTTTGTCCGGAGGGTCTAACGTCTGCATTTTGAGGTTTAAAATAGGCCCAGAGCGCGAATATGACTATATTTGCCGTTTTTCGTGTACTATAGTCTACGAATTTTTTATCATAGTAGGTCCGCACGGATTTTTGGCTAAAATGTTTTGTTGGGGTCTGTTAAGACCTTATTAATGGCGTGAGTTGGTCCCGAGAGGCAAACGTCTGCATTTTGAGGTTCAAAATAGGCCCAGAGCGGGAATATAGACATATTAGCCTTTTTCCGAGTAAGTCCACAGATTTTTGGTGTAGGAGGTCCGGACGGATTTTTGGCCAGAACTTTTTTTTGGGGTCCGTTAAGACCTTATTAATGGCGTGAGTTAGTTCCGAGGGGCAAACGTCTGCATTTTGAGGTTCTAAATAGGCATGGAGCGGGAATATGACCATATTTACCATTTTACGTGTACTATAGTCCACGGATTTTTGGTGATAGGATGTCCGAACGGAATTTTTGCCGATATTTTTTGTGGGGGTCCGTTAAGACCTTATTAATGGTGTGAGTTGGTCCCGAGAGGCAAACGTCTACATTTTGAGGTTAAAAATACACCCAGACCGGGAATATGGCCAAATTTGCCATTATCCGTGTACTATAGTCCACGGATTTTTTGTGATTGGAGGTCCGGACGGATTTTTGACTCAAACTTTTTTTGGGGGTCCGTTAAGACCTTATTAATGGCATGAGTTAGTTCTGAGGGGCAAACGTCTGCATTTTGAGGATCAAAATAGGCCTAGAGCGGGAATATGGCCATATTTGCCATTTTTCGTGTACTATAGTCCACGGATTTTTGGTGATAGGAGGTCCGAACCGATTTTTGGCCAAAATATTTTTTGGGGGTCCGTTAAGTCATTACTATTGAATTGAGTTTTTACCGAGGGGAAAACGTCTGCATTTTGAGGTTCAAAATAGGCCCTGAGCGGGAATATGGCCATATTTGTCATTTTTCGTGTACTATAGTCCACAGATTTTTGGTGATAGGAGGTCCGGACGGATTTTTGGCCGAACGTTTTTGTGGGGGTCCGTTAAAACCTTATTAATGGCGTGAGTTGGTCCGTAGGGTCTAACGTCTGCATTTTGAGGTTCAAAATAGACCCAGATCGGGAATATGGTCATATTTACCATTTTTCGTGTACTATAGTCCTCGGATTATTGTTGATAGGAGGTCCGGACGTATTTACTGCCGAAATATTTGTGGAGGTCCGTTAAGACCTTATTAATAGTGTGAGTTTGTCTCGAGGGGCAAACGTCTGCATTTTGAGGTTCAAAATAAGCCCAGTGCGGGAATATGAACATATTCTCCATTTTTTGTGTACTATAGTTGACGGATTTTTGGTGATAGGAGGTCTGGACGAATTTTGGGATGAACCTTTTTATGGGGGTCCGTTAAGACCTTATAAATGGAGTGAGTTGGTCACGATGGGAAAACGTTTGCATTTTGAGGTTCAAAATGGGCCTAGAGTGGGGGAATATGACCATATTTACCGTTTTCTATGTACTATAGTGCACAAATATTTTGTGATAGGAGATCCAGATGGTTTTTTGAAGAAAGTTTTTGTGGGTGTCCGTTAAGACCTTATTAATGGCGTGAGTTGGTCCCGAGGGGCAAACGTCTGCATTTAGAGTTTCAAAATAGGCCCAGAGCGAGAATATGGCCATATTTGCCATTTTCCGTGTTCTTATAGTCCATGGATTTTTTGTGATAGGAGGTCCGGACGGATTTTTTACTGAAACTTTTTGTTGGGGTCCGTTAAGACCTTATTAATGGTGTGAGTTGGTCCTGAGAGGCAAACGTATGCATTTTGGGGTTCAAAATAGGTCCAGAGCGGGAATATGTTCATATTTTCCATTCACCGTTTACTATAGTCCACCGATTTTTTGTGTTAGGAGGTTCTGACGGATATTTGGCTGAAGTTTTTTGTGGGGGTCGGCTAAGACCTTATTAATGGTGTCAGTTGGTCCATAGGGCAAACGTTTGCATTTTGAGGTTTATAATAGGCCCAGAGCGGGAATATGGCAATATTTGCCATTTTCCTTGTAGTATAGTCCACGGATTTTTTGTGATAGGAGGTCTGCACGGATTTTTGGCTGAAATTTTTTTGTGAGGGTCCGTTAAGACCTTATTAATGGCGTTAGTTGGTCTCGAGGGCAAACGTCACCATTTTGAGGTTCAAAATAGGCCCAGAGCGGGAATATGGCCATATTTCCCATTTTTCGTGTACTTATAGTCCACAGATTTTTGGTAACAGGAGGTCCGGACGGATTTTTCGCCTGAACTTTTGTTTGGGGTCCGTTAAGACCTTGTTAATGGCGTGAGATAGTCCCGAGGGGCAAACGTCTGCAATTTGAGGTTCTAAATAGGCACAGAGCGGGGATATGACCATATTTGCCATTTTCCTTGTACTATAGTCCACGGATTTTTGGTGATAGGAGGTCCGACCCGATTTTTTGCCAAAAAATTTTTTGGGGGTCCGTTAAGACATTATTAATGGCATGAGTTGTTCCCGAGGGGAAAACGTCTAAATTTTGAGGTTCAAAATAGGCCCTAAGCGGGAATATGGCCATATGTGCCATTTTTCGTGTACTATAGTCCACGGATTTTTGGTGATAGAAGGTCCGGACGGATTTTGGCCGAACATTTTTGTGGGGGTCCGTTAAAACCTTATTAATGGCGTGAGTTTGTCCGGAGGGTCTAACGTCTGCATTTTGAGGTTCAAAATAGGCCCAGAGCAGAAATATGGTCATATTTACTGTTTTTCGTGTACTATAGTCCTCGGATTATTGGTGATAGGAGGTCCGGACGTATTTTTGGCCGAAATATTTGTGGGGGTCCTTTAAGACCTTATTAATAGCGTGAGTTAGTCCTGAGAGGCAAACGTCTGCATTTTGAGGTTCAAAATAATCCAAGTGCGGGAATAGGGCCATATTTGCCGTTTTCTGTGTACTATGGTCGACGGATTTTTTATGATTGGAGGTCTGGACAGATTTTTTGATGAACTCTTTAGTGATGGTCCGTTAAAACCTTATTTATGGCGTGAGTTGGTCACGAGAGGTAAACGTCTGCATTTTGTGGTTCCAAATGGGCCTAGAGTGGGAATATGGCCATATTTACCGTTTTCCATGTACTATAGTGCACAGATTTTTTGTGATGAGAGATCTGAATGGATTTTTGGACGAAAGTTTTTGTAGGTTTCCGTTAAGACCTTATTAATGGCGTGAGTTGGTCCCGAGGGGTAAACGTCTGCATTTAGAGGTTTAAAATAGGCCTAGAGTGGAAATATGGCCATATTTATCATTTTCCGTGTACTATAGTCCACAAATTTTTGGTGAAAGGAGGTTCGGACGAATTTTTAGCCAAAATTTTTTGCTGGGGTACGTTAAGACCTTATTAATAGCGTGAGTTGGTCCCGAGGGGCAAACGTCTACATTTTGAGGTTTAAAATAGGCCCAGAGCGGGAATATGGCCATATTTACCGTTTTTCATGTACTATAGTCCACATATTTTTTGTGATAGGAGGTCCGCACGAAGTTTTGGCTGAAATTTTTTGTGGGGGTCCGTTAAGACCTTTTTAATGGCGTTAGTTAATCCCGAGGGTTAAACGTTTGCATTTTGAGGTTCAAAATAGGCCCAGATCGGGAATATGGCCATATTTTCCATTTTCCGTGTACTTATTATAGTCCATGGAATTTTGGTGATAGGAGGTCCGGACGGATATTTTGTCAGAACTATTTTTGGGGGTCCGTTAAGACCTTATTAATGGCATGAGTTAGTACCGAGGGGCAAACGTCTGCATTTTGAGGTTCTAAATAGGCATGGAGCAGGAATATGGCCATATTTGCCGTTTTACGTGTACTATAGTCAACGGATTTTTGGTGATATGAGGTCCAGACGGAATTTTTGCTGATATTTTATGTGGTGGTCTGCTAAGACCTTATTAATGGCGTGAGTTGGTCCCGAGAGGCAAACGTCTACATTTTGAGGTTAAAAATATGCCCAGACCGGGAATATGGTCATATTTACTGTTTTCCATGTACTATAGTGCACAGATTTTTTGTGATAGGAGATCCGGATTGTTTTTTGGACGAAAGTTTTTGTGGGTGTCCGTTAAGACCTTATTAATGGCGTGAGTTGGTCCCGAGGGGTAAACGTCTGCATTTAGAGGTTCAAAATAGGCCCAGAGCGGGAATATGGCCATATTAACCGTTTTTCGTGTACTATAGTCCACGGATTATTTGTGATAGAAGGTCCGCGCGGATTTTTGGTTGAAATTTTTTGTGGGTCTGTTAAGACCTTATTAGTGGCGTGAGTTGGTCCCGAGGGTTAAACGTTTGCATTTTGAGGTTCAAAATAGGCCCAGAGCGGGAATATGGCCATATTATCCATTTTCCGTGTACTTATAGTCCACGGATTTTTGGTGATAGGAGGTCCGGATGGATTTTTTGCCAGAACTATTTTTGGGGGTCCGTTAAGACCTTATTAATGGCGTCAGTTAGTACCGAGGGGTAAACTTCTGCATTTTGAGGTTCTAAATTGGCATGGAGCGGGAATATGGCCATATTTGCCGTTTTACGTGTACTATAGTCCACGGGTATTTGGTGATAGGAGGTCCGGACGGAATTTTTGTCGATACTTTTTGTGGGGGTCCGTTAAGACCTTATTAATGGCGTGAGTTGATTTCGAGGGGCAAACGTCTACATTAAGAGGTTAAAAATACGCCCAGACTGGGAATATGGCCATATTTAACGTTTCCATGTACTATAGTGCACAAATTTTTTGTGATTGGAGATCCGGATGGATTTTTGGATGAAACTTTTTGTGGGTGTCCGTTAAGACCTTATTAATTGCGTGAGTTAGTCCCGAAGGGCAATCGTCTGCATTTAGAGGTTCAAAATAGGCATAGAGCGGGAATATGGCCATATTTGCCATTTTTCGTGTACTATAGTCCACGGATTTTTTGTGATAGGAGGTCCGAACGGATTTTTTGCTGAAACTTTTTGTGGGGGTCCGTTAAGACCTTATTAATGGCGTGAGTTGGTCTTGAGAGGCAATCGTCTGCATTTTGAGGTTCAAAATAGGCCCAGAGCGGGAATATGGCCATATTTGCCGTTTTCTGTGTAATATAGTCCACAAATTTTTTGTGATAAGAGGTCCGCATGGATTTTTGGCTGAAAGTTTTTGTGGTGGTCTGTTAAGACCTTATTAATGGGATGAGTTGGTCCCGAGGGGCAAACGTCTACATTTTGAGGTTCAAAATAGGCCAGAGCTGGAATATGGCCATATTTGCCATTTTTCATGTGCTTATAGCCCAGGGATTTTTGGTGATAGGAGATCCGGACGGATTTTTAGCCGAACATCTTTGTGGGGGTCCGTTAAGACCTTAATAATGGCGTGAGTTGGTCCTGCGGGGCCAACGTCTGCATTTTGAGGTTCAAAATAGACCCAGAGCGGGAATATGGCCATACTTGCCATTTTCCGCATACTATAGTCAATGGATTTTTGGTGATAGGAGGTCCGGACGGATTTTTGGCAGAAAGTTTTAGTGGGGGTCCGTTAAGATCTTATTAATGGCGTGAGTTGGTCCAGAGGTGAAAACGTCTGCATTTTGAGGTTCAAAATAGGCTCAGAGCGGGAATATAGACATATTAGCCATTTTCCGAGTACTTATAGTTCACGGATTTTTGGTGATAGGAGGTTTAGACGGATTTTTGACAAGAACTTTTTTTAGGGGTCCGTTAAGATCTTAATAATGGTGTGAGTTAGTCCCGAGGGGCAAACGTCTGCATTTTGAGGATCAAAATAGGCCTAGAGCGTGAATATGACCATATTTAACGTTTTCCATGTACTATATTGCACAATTTTTTTGTGATTGGAGATCCGGATGGATTTTTTGATGAACGTTTTTGTGGGTGTCCGTTAAGACCTTATTAATGGCGTGAGTTAGTCCCGAAGGGCAATCGTCTGCATTTAGAGGTTCAAAATAGGCCTAGAGCGGGAATATGGCCATATTTGCCATTTTTCGTGTACTATAGTCCACGGATTTTTTGTGATAGGAGGTCCGAACGGATTTTTTGCTGAAACTTTTTGTGGGGGTCCGTTAAGACCTTATTAATGGCGTGAGTTGGTCCTGAGAGGCAATCGTCTGCATTTTGAGGTTCAAAATAGGCCCAGAGCGGGAATATGGCCATATTTGCCGTTTTCTGTGTAATATAGTCCACGAATTTTTTGTGATAAGAGGTCCGCATGGATTTTTGGCTGAAATTTTTTGTGGTGGTCTGTTAAGACCTTATTAATGGGGTGAGTTTGTCCCGAGGGGCAAACGTCTACATTTTGAGGTTCAAAATAGGCCAGAGTTGGAATATGGCCATATTTGCTATTTTTCGTGTGCTTATAGCCCAGGGATTTTTGGTGATAGGAGATCCGGACGGATTTTTGGCCGAACGTCTTTGTGGGGGTCCGTTAAGACCTTATTAATGGCGTGAGTTGGTCCTGCGGGGCCAACGTCTGCATTTTGAGGTTCAAAATAGACCCAGAGCGGGAATATGGCTATACTTGCCATTTTCCGCATACTATAGTCAATGGATTTTTGGTGATAGGAGGTCCGGACGGATTTTTGGCAAAAAGTTTTAGTGGGGGTCTGTTAAGATCTTATTAATGGCGTGAGTTGGTCCAGAGGTGAAAACGTCTGCATTTTGAGGTTCAAAATAGGCCAGTGCGGGAATATGGCCATATTTGCCGTTTGTCGTGTACTATAGTCCACGGATTTTTGGAGATAGGAGGTCCGGACGGATTTTTTGCCGAGAGTTTTTGTGGGGGTCTGTTACGACTTTATTAATGGCGTGAGTTGGTCCCAAGAGGCAAACGTCTGCATTTTGATGTTCAAAATAGGCTCAGAGCGGGAATATGACCATATTTGTCGTGTTTTCTGTACTATAGTCCACGGATTTTTAGTGATAGAAGGTCCGGATTGATGTTTTTGTCGAAAGTTTTTACGGGGGTCCGTTAATTCGTTATTAATGGCGTGAGTTTGTTCCGAGGAGCAAACGTCTGCATTTTGAGGTTCAAAAAATGCCCAGAGCGGGAATATGGCCATAATTGTCGTTTTTCGTTTACTATAGTCGATGGATTTTTGGTGATTAGAGGTTCAAATGGATTATTGGCCAAAAGTTTTTGTGGGGGTCTGTTAAGACTTTATTAATGGCGTGAGTTGGTTCAGAGGGGCAAACGACTGCATCTTGAGGTCCAAAATATGCCCAAAGAGGGAATATGGTCATATTTGTCGTTTTCCATGTACTATAATCCACAGATTTCTAGTATAGGTGGTTCGGATGGATTTTTGCCGAACTTTTTTGTGGGGGTACGTTAAGACCTTATTAATGGCGTGAGTTGGTACCGAGGGAAAAACGTCTGCATTTTTAATGTTCAAAATAGGCCCAGAGCGGGAATATGGCCATATTTGACGTTTTCCGTGTACTATAGTCCATGGATTTGTTGTGATTAGAGGTCCGGAAGGATTATTGGCTGAAATTTTTTGTGGGGTTCCGTTAAGACCTTATTAATGGAAAGAGTTGGTCCCGAGGAGCAAATGTATTCGTTTTGAGGTTCAAAATAGGGCCAGAGTGAAAACATGGCCATATTTGCCATTTTCCGTATACTATAATCCAGAGATTTTTGGCAAAAAAAATTTGTGGGGTTCCGTTAAGACCTTATTAATGGCGTGAGTTGTCCCGAGGGGCAAACGTCTGCATTAAGAGGTTCAAAATAGGCCCAGAGCGGGAATATGACCATATTTGCCATTTTCCGCGTACTTATAGTCCACGGATTTTTGTGATAGAAGATCCGGACGGATTTTGCTGAAACTTTTTGTGGGGGTCCGTTAAGACCTTATTAATGGCGTGAGTTGGTCTTGAGAGGCAAACGTCTGCATTTTGAGGTTCAAAATAGGTCCAGAGCGGGAATATGTCCATATTTTCCATTCCCCGTTTACTATAGTACACGGATTTTTGGTGTTAGGAGGTTCTGACGGATATTTGGCTGAAGTTTTTTGTGGGGGTCGGTTAAGACCTTATTAATGGCGTCAGTTGGTCCTGATGGTTAACGTCTGCATTTTGAGGTTTATAATAGGCCCAGAGCGGAAATATGGCAATATTTGTTGTTTTCCTTGTACTATAGTCCACGAATTTTTAGGGATAGGAGATCTGCACGGATTTTTGGCCGAACGTTTTAGTGGGGGTTTGTTAAGACCTTATTAGCGGCGTGAGTTGGTCCCGAGGGGAAAACGTCTGCATTTTGATGTTCAAAATAGGCCTAGAGCGGGAATATGGCCATATTTGCCATTTTACTTGTACTGTAGTCCACGAATATTTGGTGAACCGGGTTCTGGATGGATTTTTTTCCGAAATATTTTGTGGGGGTCCGTTAAGACCTTATTAATGGCATGAGTTGGTCCTGAGGGGCTAACGTCTGCATTGAGGTTCAAAATAGGCCCAGAGCGGGAATATGGCCATATTAGCCGTTTTACGTGTACTATAGAACGGATCTTTACCTGTGCCTTATGCCACCTCTACCTTCACCAATATTTGCTGTGAGGAATATGTGATCTGTTATTTACTGATGATTTAATGGCACATCTTTATATATTAAAAAAAATGTCTAAAAGTTGGGAATATTTGCCAATAATGTCTAATCTCCAACCTGTGAGCCTAGCCAAATCAAAGCTTTTATGATATGAAATTCTTTTCCCCCATTTGTGTCGCTCTTCATTTTTAATCTCCTTAGTTTTTAGATTATTACATCTTCTGTTGTATGGTTTGCTATGCTTAGATTTTGTTTATATATTTTAGTTTTGTTGTTCTCTTCTCTTGTATTTCTCCATATCTTGTGCTTTTGTGTTCGATATATGGGGATAATTATGTTGACACCCAATTTTGACCCTCCACGATATGGATTAGTTTTTGAGCTTCTTAATTTCAAATGATTTAGAATAATTAGTTTTATAAAAATTCAAAATATATTTTTCAAGTTTTAAAAGTGATTTTAGTCATTTTTTTTATATAATCTTTTAAATGATAAACATGTTTTTATATAAAATTAGTACAATTTATAAATATTTGAAAATCATCTCAAAAGATTTTGTTTTTAGTTAAATATTTTATTTAAGTTTAGTTTAGTTTAATTATAGTGAGTTAATTATTTTTGAATTAATTAGTTTATAATTAAGTTAATTATTTTATTTTGTTAAGATTAATTAATTAATATTAATTCATCTTATTTGAATTTTAGCCTAATTTGCTAATTAAACTCAATTTGGTTAACTTCTCAACTTCGAATGGCTACAATTGAAATCCATATGGCCATTCCTCCAATTACAAGTCTAACCACTTGTATTTCACATTTAACCCCTTTTTAACCTAGTACTTGTACAATCAGCAGCCCAACTCCAAATTTCAGTCCAATTCCTAGCAACCGTTAGGAGTAGGTACAAAATCGAGACAAGTTTTTGAATTTCAAATTCCAATTTTCCCCCCTTTTCAATCCCATTCGATTTCCTATATATATAAACCCCTCTCCCTTCCCTGTTTCAAGTAGCCGTTGGACCCTCTAAAAACCCAGAAAGTGTTTCATCCGAAAACAATTTTTTCATCATCTAAATGGGGTTTTTGTATTGAAATTTGGAGCAAAAATCAGCCTTCTTGCAACGCCTAAATCAAATCGCAAAGGTTTGGACCCGAGTTTCTTTCTATTTCCTTTTGTTGCGTCGGAGTCCGGTGAAGCTCCGGTCGGTAGTGGTGAAGTTCTCCAGCTTGTCGTCCTAGTATCCCTGCGGTAATGTCACTTCTTTTTGTATTCCATTTCAATATATATTCAAGATTTGGTCTTGATTATGCTATTAATTGTGTTCAGTATCCCAATTTCTCTTTTTTTTAAAGTTTTTTTTCGTATTAGGCTTGTTTAGCATAAGTGCTTAAATGTTCTCTGTTCTCAAAGAGATTAAATGTTAGTATAGTTTCCCTTTGAACTCTTCTGCAATTTGAATGGTACATGCTTGATTCACTCTGAGATTAGAATTCCATTCCGGCCTAAAATACATGTACATCTGCTCGGTTTATTCAGTCTCCTTTGTTTAGTTCGAGTGATTCACTATGTAGTGATTTGTGACGTCTAGTTTGATCATAAATCTATGGGTTCATATTCATGCTTAGTTTAGATTTCCCTGTCTATTATAGTATAAGAAATGTTTTTGATTATAGCTACTTACAGCTTACTAATATGTTTGTTGCTAATAGTTGCCATAACTTATACATAATAGTAGTATTTCTTTATCTGTTAATAATCTACGTATAGTACTCTGCTTGCTCCTTTCTTTGTTAATAAGTCACCATGGGCAAGTGTCCGTTTCTAAATTAACATTATTTGTTAGATTCTTGTTTAAATGTTTGTACTTAAGTCAAGATTTCAAACCTTATTTAGTTTTGTTTGATGAATGTTTTCTTAAAAAATGGAATCATGAATACACTTGCCGATATAATGCACTGTTCTCTACGAATTGAATATCCTTTTTATGCAATTTTGAGATGATATTAATTCTTTACTCCTTTCTTTGTATGCATGATACTTGAGTCCATTCATGGACTCTCCTCTTTGCATCCTACTCGAGTCGGCCTTCATCATTGTCTGTGTTTTGGGAGCTGAAATACAGGTCTTGGAGGCATCAGATACGAGCTGATATACATCTGGTATACACAGATTGTATACACTGATATACAGGTCAAAACACAGGAATACGAGGTCTAAAATTGAAGTACAGATTGCAGGGGTTGAAGTGGGCTGTGTACATTTGGTATACAGTCTGATATACACGAAAAAAGGCCAAAATACGACCCATATATAGTAATATACGCTAAGTGTATACACAGGTTGCAGGGGCGAAAGTGGGCCCAAGCCCAATTTTTTTGCACAGCAAGTCCAAAAAAGCTAAGGGGCTGAAACCCATTATTTGCAGCTGGCCCATTTTTTGACTTAGGACAGGTTGGCCCCAAAAGCCCAAAATTTGACTTTGTCTTCTTCTTTTATTATTAATTGTTTATAGTATTAACTCTCTAACCCTTGTTTTCATTTGGTTTTATTTAATTAAATTCCCAAAAGATAGTCTTTTCTTTATTTTTTATGTTTGATTGAAATATTTGAGTATTACTTATTAGTTTAATTAGTTGTTTGTCAATATAAAAAGTCATTTTCTTAGAAAATGTTAAGTTATGTCCTTTTGAGTAATATTTGAATAAATAGTATTTATTTAAAACTTAAATATTTTCAAACTAAGTCGAACCTTTAGTCAAGTCGTAGGTCAATTGCAAGTTAGAGGTCCGCAGTGTGGGTGGGTGGGGGGCCTCGCCTCGGGGCACGACGCCACGAGGTCGGGCCTAGGGGTGGGTGGGTAGGGGACCACGCCTCGTAGCAGGACTCCTCGAGGTCAGGCCTGGAGGTGGGTGGGAGGGGGGCCTCGCCTCTGGACAAGACGCCTCGAGGCCGGGCTGGAAGGGGGCCTCGCCTCGGGGCAGGACGCCTC
>JAGDQO010002845.1:0-43509 GCA_018342035.1 Solanum appendiculatum
TCATCCAAGAGTTTGCAAAATTCTCTCTTTCTTTGAGAGTATAAGTAGCCTTATACCAATCTCTGTTGATTTGATTATTAGGATGAATCCAAGATTCTCGCAAAATCTGAGGATTAGGGGTAAAATCCTTTTTAGATTTAAGCATCTTTAAATGATCAGGTACCGAATCTTTTTGATTTGGAGGCGGTTCCATTTCATTGGCTGTAGGACTAGTAGGAAGTTCTTGGTTATAAACTTTAGGAATATTTCCCGAGAAATCTACACCAGTGACTTTTCCTTTGTCATTGTTTCTGTAAACAAGTTTGTCTTCATCATCATCCTCCGGGGTTTTTGAAGAATATGGTGGGTGAGGAGCAGTCCTAGAAGGAGCAGATGGTGAATGAGGAGCCATCCTTGAAGGGACAGACGAACAAGAAGCTCTTCTAGAAGCAGTTCTAGATAAGGAATTCTCAAGGAATTTTAGATCTATAGAACCATCAGGGTATTGAATTACCCTTTCAATGCGAGATCTCTCTGAATGAGAGGAAAAAGGTTGAGTGATAGCATCAAAATGCCATTCGTCGTTAGACAAAATGTCATTCCAATTGATCAATCTAGGAACGAATATTGAACTATGCTCATGATTGGCCTCCATAAGCATGGTTACACCCTTTTGGCTCTCAATTCGAGCCTTTGGTGCAAGAGTAGTAGACATAAGCCGATAATATACTCTGTAGATAATCGCTATCTCTCGAGTATTGGCTTTGCTATTAAGATTTTTAGTTTTGACATTGAGTGTCAAAGAATCCATGACATTAGGATCATTAATGTCTATTGAAACGTTAGGATAACAATTAAAATAAACCGGGCCATCGGCTAGATTACTTTGAAGAACACCTAACAGCGAATCATCAAAATTAAGAAATCTGTCATCTCTAAGGAGGACACAAATAGGAATATCTAAGCCTTTCCTGAACAGGGGCTTAACAGCAACCTGCACTAAACCAATATGCAAATAATTGAATTTATTTTTATAACGATTAATATAGTTAGCATTCAACAAACGAATAATTTCAAGAGAATTATTAATAGCAACAGTTGATTCACAAGTTTTAATATTGTGATTAACAAATAAATTAAATTTACCTAAATGATAAATAGCTTTAAAAGGTTCTTCTGGTATATTCCAGATTTGAAGATCATTTTCAAGTTTAGCAATCTTAGTTGCTTGAGAAGATAGGTTAACACTGTTTAAAATATGTTGATTGGTTTCCATATTTAAACGATACTGTCTTAAGGACTTATAGACAAAATTATATTAAAATAAAAACAGATAATTCAAGCATGATCAATCAATAATAATATAAAAACATGCAAAGAGATATTAAAGATCTAGATCTTTGTTTCTAAGGGAGGTTCTCTTGGTTTTACATCTGTTCTTTCTCTAGAGTTATCTTGGCTACGGGATCACCATACAAGGTCTAAACGCTCTCCTAGCTTGACGACCTATTCAATTCGGCTAGCCAACGTATGAACCGGGTATTATTCGGTTACCTCACACACTTAGAGAAGAATGAACACCTCACACCAGTTATAGAAACAAGATTAAGAACAAAATATCAAAGAACATATTAAAATATTAAAATAGATTAATCAAAGCTTAAATAATCAATTCATAAATTAATATAAATTTTTTCATGCCCCAGACAGTATATGTACTTAGCTGCTCATGCTAGGTACGTATACTGCCAACATGGCTCTGATACCAATAACGGATCGGCGGTAATCCTCCGAAGTTGTATTGATAAAATACGACAAGATTTATACGAAGAATTAACAAAGAGAGTTATAAAAACTTACAAACTTTTATTTATATGAACATAGGAAGAGCTACAGGCGGAAGCATTAAAAACATTGAAAGAGAGAGAGGTTTTCAGTATTGGGAAAATAGCTGATGCCTTCTAAAGAGAGAGTTCTTCCTTTTATAGAATAAGGAATTCTCTTTTACAATAGTTGATAAGACAATTCTTTTTGACTGTCGGCAGCTGGGTCCTTTGCTTTTAAATAAAGCATATGGGATTCCTTTTAGGAATAGTAAAACGTCTCTTTGAATAAAGCAATTCCGACCTTTGGTCTCTGCTTTTTCCAAGAGCCATAATCCTATTCATAATCGGGGTCCACATATGACTGTGCGATTCCTTTGAGATCACACATGTCCCCGTTACTGCTTCCAGATGATGCTGCATCATTTATCAACTGCATTATCTGGGTTTCTGTATAATCTTCAAGATTATCCATGGCCTTTTGGAGCTTTGCCTTTAACTCTGCTTTGGATAATTTTGGGCTTGTATTACTGCTTGTTCCTGCAGTGAGATTGGGGGCTTTGATTCCTGCTGGCTTAGGAGTCCACCCTTTGATCATAATTTCTTTAGCTAAGAAACGGATTTTTTCTATGTCAACCTTGGTAAAATTCCAAGTAATGATATAGGATATTCTTTTTTGAATAAAAAATTTACAAAGTTTAATATTTTCCGAAAGAGTAGAAATCTCTTCTTTGTTCTGAAATTCATCAAACCTAACATGAAACTGTTGGGGCAAAATTTGTAAATTTCCTCCAAAGATGTTCCACCATTCATAGAACCATCTGGGAATAACTGCTTTTATTACCTGTGGACAATATTTAATAAACCAAGTATGCCTTGGTCTTAAATAGATAAAATTGAACCAGGCTGCTTTATAATCATGCCAATTATAGGTCTGAGGCCTATGCTGCATAGACAAAGATATCGGAGTATGCAAATGATTTGTAAACCATTCAAATGGAGATAAAATCCTTTTAATAGTAAATCTTGAATATCTTATGAACTCAGGATTTTGTTCATCTCTGTTGTGTTCAATCTCGATAGATTCTGTCTCTATCAGAATAGCTTCATAAAACTTTCTGGTCTTGTAAGAGCAATCTGTATCAAAAAAATTGTTATCTGTGTAACAAGGTTTCAATAGAGTATCAATTCCAAGGCTTTCGTAATCCTTGTCAATGGCTAATAAAGGTAACATCTGAGTGGTTACAAACTCAAATTTTTCTTCTTTGACAGAAGGGATTTGCTTAGGAGCTGATAATTCTGGTTTGACGGCTTGAGCGAAGGATTCAGGAACCTTCATTTCATAACTGTTCTTAGTTTGTACAGAGGAGCTTGATGCTTCTTGAGTGAAAGGTCTATTAGGTAGAGGTCTATTAGGCCTCATGTGGATCAACTTTGTTGGGTTGGGAGGAGGTAATGCAGGCAATTTAGGATAGTCTGCCAAAAGAGTGAATTTATTATCAAAGACCGGTCTTTGTGGGGTTTTTGCCGGTGTTAAGGGTGGTAAGACGAATGGTTTCGCCATTTGTTTTCCTTCTTTAGAAGGAGGGTTAGGCTTGAAAGGCCTCATTTTTTCCCTGTAAAAATTCTCTTGTTAGAAAATCAGGTAAAGAGTTATTTTCTCCTTTTATAAAATCAATTTGAAAATCAAAGCTAGATAGTAGAGCTTGCCATCTAGCAAATATTTGTTTTGAAACCAGGTTTTTAACATCTTTTTGAAGAATTTCTTTAGCTGATTTACAATCAACTCTTAATAAAAATTATTTGTTAATTAAATCATCTTGAAACTTTGTGATACATAGCACTATAGACAAGATTTCCTTTTTAACTGTTGAATAATTCTTTTGAGCAGAATTCCATATTCCTGAAGTAAAACGAACTAATTGTTCAGGAGATTCTAAAGAACTTCTTTGTTTCAGGATACCTCCATAACCTAAATCAGAAGCATCAGTTTCAACAATCATGAAATCTTTAGGATTTGGAATACCTAAACAAGGGAGACTTTGGACTAATTTCTTGACTGTTATAACAGCTTGAGTCTGATCAATTCCCCAAGGGACTGGATTCTTCTTGAGCCTTTTATATAAAGGTTCGCAAACTTGTCTGACTTTAGGAATAAAATCAGCAACATAATTTAAACTGCCTAAAAACCTTTGTAATTGGGTTTTGTCAATAATTTCATTAGGAAATTTTGAAGAGAACTCAATGGCTCTACAAATAGGTTTATAACTGCCTTGATAAAGATCATGACCTAAAAACCTTATAGAGGTTTGAAAGAGTTTTATCTTTTTAGCACTAACTAATAAACCATTACTTTTAACAATCTTGAAGAAAGTATTAAGATGCTTAAAATGTGAATCAATATCATCAGAGAAGATAAGTACATCATCAATGTATACAATAGACATGTAACTATAATCATTAAAAATGCTATTCATAATATTCTGAAATTCAGATGGAGCATTCTTAAGACCAAAGGGCATAACATTCCATTCATATTGTCCAAATGGGACATTGAAAGCGGTTTTATACTTATCTTTATCGGCGATTTGAATTTGCCAAAAACTAGATTTCATATCAAACTTACTATAGACATTAGCCTTATACGTTCTTTTTAATAAATCTCTTTTGTTAGGTATCGGGTACCTGATCCATTTTAAAACAGAATTAAGAGGTTTGTAGTTAATAACAAGTCTTGGTGCTCCTCTTTCCTTTTCTGCACTATTATTAACATAGAAAGCAGAGCAACTCCAAGGGGATTTAGAAAATCTAATAATCTTATTTTTTAATAAGTTATCAATTTCCTTTTTACAAAATTCCATCATTTCATGATTCATTTGAATAGGTCTTGCCTTGGTAGTAATAGCTTGTTCATTAAATCCCTCAATATAAGGTAATTCAACAATATGCCTTTTTCTTTCCCAAAAAGCATTAGGAAAATCAGAGCAAATTTCTTCTTCAAATTTTTTGTGAAGATTGGATATTTTAGTAACCATCTCCGGGGTTTTTAAAATTTGCTCAATTTTTTTGATTTTAATTTCTTCTTTAAGAAAATTAACATGCTGAGATAAAGAGTTTATTCTAAAAACCGTTTTTTCTCTGATAAAATTACTTTCATCTTGGGAAAGAGTTTTAACAAAAGGAAAATGTAATTCTTTTCCCAGAATGGAAGTAGTAATACCACTTAGGTTAGTGACAAAAGGTTTTATCTGAGTGATAAAAGGTATTCCAAGAATAATATCTTCATTAATATCTTCAGTAATAATGAAATCATTTGTTAAACAAACATTATTGTTACAAATATGAGCTTTAGAAAGCTTATAATTAATTTTGAGCAACTCACCAGTAGCAGAATATAATTTAGAAGTACTTTTTTCCAAATACTTAGTAGGAACAATACCTTTAACAATGCAATTTCTATCTGCACCACTGTCAAGTAAAGCAATTCTATTAATGACAAAATCTTTATTTACAACTATCTTAACAGGAATGTGATGACTCTGTGGCCGAATAGAAGAGATGACAGTGATACCTGGACTGGATGTAGTCGCGATGTCAGGAGTAGGTGTGGCAGAAAGATTAATATTGAAAGGAGGATAATCTAAGTTATCCTTTTCAGGGATATCTTCTGTTTCTTCATCGAGATTTTGTTTGGCAATTTCTTTGAGGATTTTATCAGCAATGACATCAGTTTCGACCTTCCCAAGTCTGAATTTAATGTCTTTGATTTCCTCTTTAAGAATTTTGACTTCATGATGAAGATCAGAAATGGTAGGTTCGGCATTTCTTTCGAACCTATTCATGATTTGCTTCATGCTGAAAGGTTCAACCATAGTACGAGCTTTGGGCTTTTCCTTTTGGTTGAGAATAATATTCTTGAGTTCTATAAGATATTTTTTCCTAGCTTCTTCAAATTCCTATAAGATAAGCATATCAATTATGAGCCTGGCGCATAATTATAACCATGCGTTTTCACATTTAATGTCAAAGCATCAAGAATATTCAGATCCGAAAGAGATAATTGCAAATTAGGTTGAGTATTAAAATATACTGGTCCATAAGCAACAGTAGATTCTATCGAACCTATCAAAGATTGTCTAAAATTATAATTTTTAGCATCACGCAAAGCTGCCATGAAAGTTTCTGGTAACCCTTTCAGAGTAAGAGGTTTAAAAGCAATTTGCATCATGCCAATATACATAAAATTAAACTGATTCTTATAAAGGTTAATATCACGCTCATTTAACAAACGAATAGTCTGTTCTGAAGAATTCAAAGCAATAGACTGTTCAGTTGTTATTATCAATTGTTTAGAAGACAATTAATCAAACCAACCATAATCATAAACTGTCTTTATCGAGACTTTAGGAATCGTCCATTTGTTTAACAAATCTAAATTATGAGGTATATCTACCTCCTGTAACCTGGTACTTTTAGTACTAGTATCTCCCTATTCCATGAACAAGAATTGTTCATATCAATGTTGGACATCTAACCTCTTGCATATGTTAACCATGAAAGTTATATTTCTCCTATTGAACCGGTTTATAAATCAGCTCGGAATCGTGCAGCTTCCCTTCATACTCTTTCTACGGTAAAATCGGTAGAAAAGACTAAGGCAATTGAGGTAATAAAGGTTGACCCTGAAACTAACATTGTGCAGGTGGTCAATACGCAGGGTGAAATTCTTACTGTTTCTCAAATAGGTGATATGCCTACGGATTCTGAGATGGGATTCGACCCCGATAATACTTAAATATTTTTACACCAAATTGATTTTAGTCCTGGTTCGCAGGCAAGAAACTATATTCAGAAAGAATTTTTTAGTGAAAAATGGAACCATTTTAAAACTTGGTTATTTAATACTTATAGTGAAGAGGATCTTCATAGTATTTCTCAAGAGTTTTATGAAACTTGTGCATTGCATAATCAAATTATGTATTTTGTACCATGGTTTATAACCACTTATCTTCCATTATATATAAATGTTTTAGAAAGATCTTATAAAGATGGGAATGGAAATATTAATAAGGCCATTTACCCTCCTCAATCATCTTTTGTTTTACCTAATAATACAGGTATTACTTTTGAAGCTTTTCAAAGATTTATTGATAATGATGCTGCGGTTATAAGCATAGCCGAAATAAATAAAATTATTTCTCAAAACAATTACTTGAGTCTTTATGTTAAAGTTTTGGGAGAACATATAAGCTCTCTTGACAAAAAGCTTGATGAATTAACTTCTTTAATAAAGGAAATTAGTAATAGCAAAAAGATGTCTGATGTTGCCTCAACTTCAAAGGGTAGTTCAGATGCTCCAATTGCCCTTGCTAATATTCAAAGGCCTCCTGAGATTCAGGGTTTTAAATTTAAATCTTTAAATGATCTGGAAGAACTTCTTGATGCAAAGTTTTCAAAACTAAATCAAAAGTTTTCAGGATTAAGTTTAAAACCAATTAATCTTTCTGAAGATTTCGCCGAAAAAATTGAACATACGTTTGATCATAAAGATGAGATATCATCTGAGTTTAATAAACTCAAAGGATTTTTTAAAGGTAATAATGGGTATGCTAATAAACCCAATATGCAAACTTATTATTATCCTCGACCAACTCCCCAAGATGTTTTAATTGAAGAGCGAGATTGGAATCAGACTAATACATCATACAGCGGGTCTGAAATTTATGAATGGAATCTTGATGGTCTAATGGATAGACAACTTACTATCCTGGTTCACCGCATGCTTATGTATGCCACCATATGCAGGAGTGTTCAAAACACAGATAGAAATATTTGCAAAATGATTATTGCAGGTTTTACTGGTCAATTAAGAGGCTGGTGGGATAATTATTTATCCATAGAAGAAAAACCAATGGTGATAAACGCTAGAGCAACTACTGAAGGGGTTGATAACCTGGGGATGACTATAATTATTTGTCGTTGCTCTTTTGTTTCAAAATCCCTCCATAACCTATATCTGAAGCATCAGTTTCGACAATCATGAAAGCATCAGGGTTGGGAATACCTAGACAAGGGAGGCTTTGAACCAATTTTTTGATAAGGATAACAACTTGAGTTTGATCAGTTCCCCAAGGAATGGGTTTTTTCTTAAGACGTTTATAGAGAGGTTCACAGACCTGTCTAACTTTGGGAATAAAGTCAACTACAGAATTGACACTTCCTAAAAATCTTTGGAGCTGGGTTTTATCCGTAATCTCGTTAGGGAATTTGGAAGAGAACTCAATAGCTCTACAAATAGGTTTGTAACTACCCTGAGAGAGATCATGACCTAAAAACCTGATAGCGGTTTGAAAAAGCTTTATTTTCTTAGCACTGATTACCAAACCATTTCTTTTAATAATCTGGTAGAAGGTATTAAGATGTTTAAAATGAGAATCAATATCCTCAGAGAAAATTAAAACATCATCAAGGTAAACTATAGACATGTAGCTATAATCATTAAAAATGGTGTTCATGATATTTTGAAATTCAGAAGGGGCGTTTTTAAGCCCAAAAGGCATGACATTCCATTCATACTGACCAAAAGGGACATTGAAGGACGTCTTATATTTATCTTTTTCGGCTATTTGAATCTGTCAAAATCCTGATTTCATATCAAACTTACTATAGATATTAGCTTTGAAAGTTCTTTTTAAAAGATCTCTTTTGTTAGGTATGGGATATCTAATCCAAGTTAAAACAACATTTAAGGGCTTATAATTTATAACAAGCCTTGGTGCACCTCTTTATTTTTCTACATTATTATTGACATAGAAGGCAGAGCAACTCCAGGGAGATTTAGAGGGGCGAATAATATTATTTTTCAAAAGATTAGAAATCTATGTTTTGCAAACTTCCATTATTTCATGGTTCATTTGTATTGGTCTTGCTTTAGTGGAGATGACCTGTTCATCGAATCCCTCAATATAAGGTAGGTCAACAATGTGCTTTTTCCTTTCCCAAAAAGCATTAGGAAAATCAGAGCAAATTTCTTCTTCAAATTTTTTGTGAAGACCAGTAAATTTTGCAACCATCTCCGGGGTTTTTAAAATTTGCTCAATTTTTTTAACTTTAATTTCGTCCTTTAAAAAAGTGACATGCTGAGAAAGAGTATTAATGCGGAAAATATTTTTTTCTCTAATAAAATTACTTTCGTCTTGAGAAAGAGTTTTAACAAAAGGAAAATGAAGCTCTTTTCCAAGAATAGAAGTAGTAATACCACTAAAATCTGTGACAAAAGGTTTTATTTGAGTTATAAAAGGTATTCCTAAAATGATATCTTCATTAATATCTTTGGTAATAATAAAATCATTAGTTAAACAAATATTATTATTGCAAATATGAGCTTTAGAAAGCTTATAATTGATTTTAAGCAAATCTCCTGTAGCAGAGTATAATTTTGAGATACTCTTTTCCAGGTATTTAGTCGGAACTATACCTTTAACAATGCAATTTCTATCAGCACCACTGTCAAGCAAAGCAATTCTGTTAATAACAAAATCTTTATTAACAACAATCTTAATGGGAATATGATGGCTTTGAGGCCTGATAGAAGAAATAACAGTGATACCGGGGCTAGAGGTAGTCGCGATATCAGAAGTAATGTCGAATCTAGGCTCGACAGAATGACCAATATTGAAGGGAGGATAATCTAATTTATCCTTTCCTGAGGGATCTTCAATCTCGGTTTCGAGATCCTGGTTGGCTATTTCCTTGAGGATTTTTTCGGCAATAACATCAGTTTCGACCTTTCCAAGTCTAGATTTAATATCTTTGATCTCTTTTTTGAGAGTATTGATCTCGTAGCGAAGATCAGAAATTGTAGGTTCAGCATTCTTTTCGAACCTATTCATAATATGCTTCATGCTGAAGGGTTCAACCATAGTACGAGCTTTAGGCTTTTCCTTTTGGTTGAGGATAAGATTTTTGAGTTCAAGGAAATATTTTTTCTTAGATACATCATTATCGATATATTGTATAATGTCAAAGAGGGCTTCTTTAGAGTCATTGCTGAGGACTCTGATTTTTTGGGGAATATCTTCACATACACAGAAGGCTTCTGTGCAGTTGCAATCTTTTCCTGATTGGCTAGAATCTGAATCATAATTGACGTCGATATTTTCTTCGTCACTATAATCATCAGAAGAATATTTTGAAGAATCGGACAAAGGTTCTTCAAGAATAGAAAAGAGTTTTTCTTTAGTAGCTTCGTCAATTTCGAGACTGTTGATCTTCTTTTGCTTGCCTGATCTGCACTCATTAGCTCTATGGCCAGTTTTTCTGCACATCCAACAGACATCTTCTTTAGATTTTTTGGAACGTTTGTGTTTCCGTCCCCTTTTGTAAGATTTTTTATAATCTTTTTCAGAGGTTCTTCTAGACTTATTGCGGTGAACCTTCTTTATTTCCTTGTTATCCTTTCTGATTTTACTCGAGGGAGGAGTTAGAGAAACAAAGCCGAAGTCTGGACAAAAACTTCCTAATTCTCTTCTTGACGAAGATCTTTCCTTTTTAAGCTGATGTTTTAGCTTAATATAAGTGCAGAGTTCTAACCCAACAGTATTGATAACACTAATGAGATCTCCATATGTCATTTGATTATATGGGATCTTTCCATCATTTCTGTCTTTGATTTTGGTTCTTACCTTATCAGCAAAGAGAGGCGGAAGACCACTGACAAATCTTTCCATCCAAAGGTCTAGATGGCAGTCAAGTCTGATCATAACTTTCTGCATAAAGTTATATTCATACCAAGTGAAGTCGTCTAAAGAAGGACAGATGATGTTGTTAAGGATTTGGAGACTCCTATCTTGAAATAGTTTGGGTTCACCAATGAAATGCTTGACTATATGGTAGAGAAGGGTAGCACAGGCATCTTCTCTAGTAATCTCAGTGGGAACTTCAATATTTCCCTCCATTTTAATCATTGTCTCTGCAGAATGGGCTTCATAAATAATTTGCTTAGTTTCATCAGTGAAATAATTATCCCACCAATGTTTCAACATTCCTGTAAATCCAGCAACAATCATAGAGGCTGCTTCTTTATCAGTAGCATTTCTAATTTTATAAGCAGTAATCGCAACACCCATTTCATGGAGTTTGTTGTAGATTTGATGTTCAGCGAGGCCATCAATATTCCATTCAGTTATACTGCTTCCTTCATGAGAAGAAGTAGAGAGAAAAACATTCTCTTCATACTGAAGATCTGGGAAAGAAGGTCTTTTATGATAGTTTTTCCGGTTATGGAATCTATCATTGGAAAGCTTTTGGACAAGATTTTCTTTTTCTTGGATTGTGGAAACTTTCTTCCCATCCTTTTCAGATATTTTGAAGTTAGCAAGTTTCTCATTGATTTTATCAAGAATATTGCCAGAAATATCAAAGGTATTTTTTAGCTTTGGGTAATTTTCTCTGGAAAATTCATTGATTTTGAAGACAGGATTCTGGTTTATTTTCTGACTGTCTTGGGAAGAGGTGATGGGAATAGGCCTTCCTGAAAAAGAGGCCTTTTCTTTGGAGTCTTCAATTTGTCTAGAGACGATATGAAGAATTTGGTTGGTGTAGTTATTTTGTTCCACAATTCTATCAAGATCTGTGTTGGATAGTAAAGCTGTGGATTTTCCATTAGTAGTGGTTTTAAAAGGCGAAGCCTTTATGATGGTTCCTGCAATAGGGATGTTGATTCCTTCAAGAGGAGGAGTAACAGCTTCAATTACTTTGTTGGTAGTACTATACCATTTGTTGTTTATGACTTTGAGAGAATCCTTTTGATTATCAATCTTTCCAGTCATTTCAAACCATTTGAAGAAGTCAATTTCACATCTAATCCTCTTCATATCATTCATCCAAGAATTCCTGAAATTTTCTCTTTCTTGGAGAGAGTAGGTAGCAACATACCATTCCTTATTAGTCTAGTTGCTAGGATGAATTCAAGATTCTTGAAGAGTCTGTGGGTTAGGAGTGAAAGCTTCTCCTGATCTAATCATGATTATCCACTTAGGTTTGGGTTTTTTCTGATCCGGGGGGGGGGATCTATGTCACTAGTCATAGGGCTAGTAGGAAGGTCTTGGTAATAGACTTTAGGAACATCTACAGAGAAATCTACTCCTGTGATTTTTCCTTTTGCTATTGTTTCTTTGAACAACTTTGTCTTCATCTTCATCCTCCGGGGTTTTTGACGAAGAAGGCGGGTTAGGAGCCGGCCTAGAAAGGATGGACGAACAAGAAGCTCTTCTGAAAGAGGTGGTTCTTGATATAGAATCATCAAGGAATTTAAGGTCTATAGAACCATCAGGGTATTGAATTACCCTTTCGATGCGAGATCTCTCTGAGTGAGAAAAGGAAGGCTGGAAAGAATATCATTCCAATTAATGAGTCTAGGGACGAAGATGGAACTATGCTCATGATTGGCCTCCATTCATTCATCGAGATCTCTCTGAGTGAGAAGAGGAAGGCTGGGTAATAGCATCGATGAATGAATGGAGGCCAATCATGAGCATAGTTCCATCTTCGTCCCTAGACTCATTAATTGGAATGATATTCTTTCCAGCCTTCCTTTTCTCACTCAGAGAGATCTCGCATCGAAAGGGTAATTCAATACCCTGATGGTTCTATAGACCTTAAATTCCTTGATGATTCTATATCAAGAACCACCTCTCTCAGAAGAGCTTCTTGTTCATCTATCCCTTCTAGGCCGGCTCCCAACCCGCCTTCTTCGTCAAAAACCCCGGAGGATGAAGATGAAGACAAAGTTGTTCAAAGAAACAATAGCAAAGGAAAAATCACAGGAGTGGATTTCTCTGGAGGTGTTCCTAAAGTCTATTACCAAGACCTTCCTACTAGCCCTACGGCTAGTGACATGGATCCCCCCTGGATCAGAAAAAACCCAAACCTAAGTGGATAACCATGATTAGATCAGGAGAAGCTTTCACTCCTAACCCACAGACTCTTCAAGAATCTTGGACTCATCCTAGCAACCAGACTAATATGGAATGGTATGTTGCTACCTACTCTCTCCAAGAAAGAGAAAATTTCCAGAATTCTTGGATAACTGATATGAAGAGGATTAGATGTGAAATTGACCTCTTCAAATGGTTTGAAATGACAGGAAAGATTGATAATCAAAAGGATTCTCTCAAAGTCATAATCAACAAATGGTATACTACTACCAACAAAGTAATTGAAGCCGTTACTCCTCCTCTTGAAGGAATCAACATCCCTATTGCAGGAACCATCATAAAGGCTTCACCTTTTAAAACCACTACCAATGGAAAATCCACAGCTTTACTATCCAACACAGATCTTGATAGAATTGTGGAACAAAATAACTACACCAACCAAATTCTTCATATCGTCTCTAGACAAATTGAAGACTCCAAAGAAAAGGCCTCTTTTTCAGGAAGGCCTATTCCCATCACCTCTTCCCAAGACAGTCAGAAAATAAACCAGAATCCTGTCTTCAAAATCAATGAATTTTCCAGAGAAAATTACCCAAAGCTAAAAAATACCTATGATATTTCTGGCAATATTCTTGATAAAATCAATGAGAAACTTGCTAACTTCAAAATATCTGAAAAGGATGGGAAGAAAGTTTCCACAATCCAAGAAAAAGAAAATCTTGTCCAAAAGCTTTCCAATGATAGATTCCATAACCAGAAAAACTATCATAAAAGACCTTCTTTCCCAGATCTTCAGTATGAAGAGAATGCTTTTCTCTCTACTTCTTCTCATGAAGGAAGCAGTATAACTGAATGGAATATTGATGGCCTCGCTGAACATCAAATCTACAACAAACTCCATGAAATGGGTGTTGCGATTACTGCTTATAAAATTAGAAATGCTACTGATAAAGAAGCAGCCTCTATGATTGTTGCTGGATTTACAGGAATGTTGAAACATTGGTGGGATAATTATTTCACTGATGAAACTAAGCAAATTATTTATGAAGCCCATTCTGCAGAGACAGTGATTAAAATGGAGGGAAATATTGAAGTTCCCACTGAGATTACTAGAGAAGATGCCTGTGCTACCCTTCTCTACCATATAGCCAAGCATTTCATTGGTGAATCAAAATTATTTCAATATAGGATTCTCCAAATCCTTAACAACATCAGTTGTCCTTCTTTAGAAGACTTCACTTGGTATAAATATAACTTTATGCATAAAGTTATGATCAGACTTGAATGCCATCTAGACTTTTGGAAGGAAAGATTTGTCAGTGGTCTTCCGCCTCTCTTTGCTGATAAAGTAAGAACAAAAATCAGAGACAGAAATTATGGAAAGATTCCATATAATCAAATGACATATGGAGATCTCATTAGTGTTATCAATACTGTTGGGTTAGAACTCTGCACTGATATTAAGCTAAAACATCAGCTTAAAAGGGAAAGATCTTCGTCAAGAAGAGAATTAGGAAGTTTTTGTCAAGACTTCGGCTTTGTTTCTCTAACTCCTCCCTCGAGTAAAATCAGAAAGGATAACAAGGAAATAAAGAAGGTTCACCGCAATAAGTCTAGAAGAACCTCTTAAAAAGATTATAAAAAATCTTACAAAAGGGAACGGAAACACAAACGTTCCAAAAACTCTAAAGAAGATGTCTGTTGGACATGCGGAAAAACTGGCCATACAGCTAATGAGTGTAGATCAGGCAAGCAAAGAAAGATCAACAGTCTCGAAATTGATGAAGCTACTAAAGAAAAACTATTTTCTATTCTTGAAGAACCTTTGTCCGATTCTTCAAAATATTCTTCTGATGATTATAGTGACGAAGAAAATATCGACATCAATTATGATTCAGATTCTTGCCAATCAGGAAAAGATTGCAACTACACAGAAGCCTTTTGTGTATGTGAAGATATTCCCCAAAAAATCAGAGTCCTCAGCAATGACTCTAAAGAAGCCCACTTTGACATTATCCAATATATCGATAATGATGAATCTAGGAATAAATATCTCCTTGAACTCAAAAATCTTATCCTCAACCAAAAGGAAAAGCCTCAAGCTCGTACTATGGTTGAACCTTTCAGCATGAAGCATATTATGAACAGGTTCGAAAAGAATGTTGAACCTACAATTTCTGATCTTCGCTACGAGATCAATACTCTCAAAGAAGAGATCAAAGATATTAAATCTACACTTGGAAAGGTCGAAACTGATCTTATTGCCGAAAAAATCCTCAAGCAAATCGCCAATCAAGATCTCGAAACCGATACCGAAGATCCCCCAGGAAAGGATAAATTAGATTATCCTCCCTTCAATATTGATCATTTTGTTGAGCCTAGATTCGACATTACTTCTGATATCGCGACTACCTCTAGCACCGGTATCACTGTTATTTCTTCTATCAGGCCTCAAAGCCATCATATTCCCATTAAGATTATTGTTAATAAAGATTTTGTTATTAACAGAATTGCTTTGCTTGACAGTGGTGCTGATAGAATTTGCATTGTTAAAGGTATAGTTCCAACTAAATACCTGGAAAAGAGTACCTCAAAATTATACTCTGCTACAGGAGAATTGCTTAAAATCAATTATAAGCTTTCTAAAGTTCATATTTGCAATAATAATATTTGTTTAACTAATGATTTTATTATTACCGAAGATATTAATGAAGATATCATTTTAGGAATACCTTTTATAACTCAAATAAAACCTTTTGTCACTGATTTTAGTGGTATTACTACTTCTATTCTTGGAAAAGAGCTGCATTTTCCTTTTGTTAAAACTCTTTCTCAAGACGAAAGTAATTTTATTAGAGAAAAAACTATTTTCCGCATTAATACTATTTCTCAGCATGTCACTTTTTTAAAGGACGAAATTAAAGTTAAAAAAATTGAGCAAATTTTAAAAACCCCGGAGATGGTTGCAAAAATTACTGGTCTTCACAAAAAATTTGAAGAAGAAATTTGCTCTGATTTTCCTAATGCTTTTTGGGAAAGGAAAAAGCACATTGTTGACCTACCTTATATTGAGGGATTCGATGAATAGGTCATCTCCACTAAAGCAAGACCTATACAAATGAACCATGAAATATTGGACGTTTGCAAAACAGAGATTTCTAATCTTTTGAAAAATAATATTATTCGCCCCTCTAAATCTCCCTGGAGTAGTTCTGCCTTCTATGTCAATAATAATGCAGAAAAAGAAAGAGGTGCACCAAGGCTTGTTATAAATTATAAGCCCTTAAATGTTGTTTTAACTTGGATTAGATATCCCATACCTAACAAAAGAGATCTTTTAAAAAGAACTTTCAAAGCTAATATCTATAGTAAGTTTGATATGAAATTAGGATTTTGACAGATTCAAATATCTGAAAAAGATAAATATAAGACGGCCTTCAATGTCCCTTTTGGTCAGTATGAATGGAACGTCATGCCTTTTGGGCTTAAAAACGCCCCTTCTGAATTTCAAAATATCATGAACACCATTTTTAATGATTATAGCTACATGTCTATAGTTTACATTGATGATGTTTTAATTTTCTCTGAGGATATTGATTCTCATTTTAAACATCTTAATACCTTCTACCAGATTATTAAAAGAAATGGTTTGGTAATCAGTGCTAAGAAAATAAAGCTTTTTCAAATCGCTATCAGGTTTTTAGGTCATGATCTCTATCAGGGTAGTTACAAATCTATTTGTAGAGCTATTGAGTTCTCTTCCAAATTCCCTAACGAGATTACGGATAAAACCCAGCTCCAGAGATTTTTAGGAAGTCTCAATTATGTAGCTGACTTTATTCCCAAAGTTAGACAGGTCTGTGAACCTCTCTTTAAACGTCTTAAGAAAAAACCCATTCCTTGGGGAACTGATCAAACTCAAGCTGTTATCCTTATCAAAAAATTGGTTCAAACCTCCCTTGTCTAGGTATTCCCAACCCTAATGCTTTCATGATTGTCAAAACTGATGCTTCAGATATAGGTTATGGAGGGATTTTGAAACAAAAGAGCAACGACAAATCTCCTGAACAACTTGCTCGTTTTATGTTAGGAATCTGGAATTCCGCTCAGAAAAATTATTCAACTGTTAAAAAGGAAATCTTGTCTATAGTGCTATGTATCACAAAATTTCAAGATGATCTTGTTAACAAAGAATTTTTACTTAGAGTTGATTGTAAATCGGCTAAAGAAATTTTACAAAAGGATGTAAAAAATTTGGTTTCTAAACAAATATTTGCTAGATGGCAAGCTCTTCTATCTAGCTTCGATTTTCAAATCAATTTTATTAAAGGAGAAAGCAACTCTTTACCTGATTTTCTAACCAGAGAATTTTTACAGGGAAAAAATGAGGCCTTTCAAGCCTAATACTCCACCAAAATGAGGAAATACTCAGAATACACAGCTTGCTAAGCCATTTAGCCTACCTCCATTATCTCCGGCAAAACCTTCACAAACACCGAAATTACAATTTCAAAATAGATATACATTGCTAGCAGACTATCCAAAAGTGCCAGCACTCACACCTCCTACCCCTTCAAAGTTGATCAACCTAAGATCAACTAAACTTTTTGCCCAAGAGGCATCTTCCAGCTCTTCTGTACAAACAAAAGATAGCTACGCCATGAAGGCTCCCGAGTCCTTTGCTCAAGCGGTTAATCCAGAATTAACCCAGGTAAAACAAAACACTCTTCCAAAAGAAGAAAATTTTGATTTCATTATCATACAGGTGCTAACTTTGATAGCAATTGACAAAGATTATGAGAATTTCGGAGTTGAAAATCTCATTAAACCTTGTTACACGGATAACAATTTTGTGGATACAGACAATCCATACAAGACAAGAAAATATTATGAAGCTATTCTTATAGATACTGAATCGATAGAAATTGAACATAACCGAGATGATCAAAATCCAGGTTTTGTTAAATACTCTCGCTTCACTATCAAGAAGATTTTATCCCCCTTCGAGTGGTATACAGATCATTTACATACACCCATTGCATTGTCTATGCCTCACAAGCCACAGACTTACAACTGGCATGACTACAAAGCGGCCTGGTTCAATTTCTTATATTTAAGACCAAGACATACTTGGTTTGTCAAATATTGTCCGAACGTGGTAAAGTCTACAATTCCAAGATGGTTCTACGAATGGTGGAATCTTTTTGGAGGCAATATGCAAATACTTCCCCATCAATTTCTTAATAGATTTGAAGAATTTCAAACTAAAGAAGAAATCTCCACTTTATCTGAGCACATCAAAATGTGCAAATTCTTTATCCAAAAAAGGATCTCTTACATTATTTCTTGGAATTTTACCAAGGTTGACATTGACCGAATTCGATATTTATCCAAAGAGGTAATGGTAAAAGGATGGACTCCCAAGCAAGTTGGTCCTAAACCATCCAGAGTAATTCCAAGTGCTAACAAAGTTACTCCTTCAAAAGCATAATTAAAGACTAAACTCAAATTAGCTATGGATAATCTAGAAGATTACATCGAATATCAGATTATGCAATTAATCAACGATGCAGCTTCTTCTGGAGAAAGCAGCAATGGAGATATGTGCAACCTCAAAGGAATTGCACAGTGCTATGTGGACCCTGATTATGAATAGGGAAATGACCCTTGAGAAAAGTAGAGACCAAAGGTCAGAATTACTTTTTCAAAGGATATTTTACTATTCCTAAAAAGGAATCACATACCCCAACTTTATTAAAGGAACCAGCTTTATTAAAGTAAAGGGACCCCATCTGACAAACCCCAAAGAGTTGTCGATTTTAAATTATTGTAAAGATAGTACCCTTATTCTATAAAAGGGACTTCTTGAAAGAATGAAAGGGATCAGCTATTTTCCCAAATACTGAAAACCTCTCTCTCTCTGCTTCCGTCTGTATTGAGCATAATGTTTTATTAAATAAAATCTTGTAAGTTTTTCTACTTTTCTTGTGTTTAATCTTCCTTTAACTTCATAAATTTTGTTAATTGTTATCATTACAATTTCGGAGGATTACCGCCGATCCCGTATTGGTGGACAACTTACTATCCTGGTTCACCGCATAAGCAACAGTAGATTGCAGATCTCCTTCTAGTTCAAGGGTTTTAAGCTTTTCAAGCTTGCAATTTGGTGCTATGTGACTAAAAGAGTATGAAGGGAAGCTGCACGATTTCGAGCTGATTTATAAACCGGTTCAATAGGAGAAATATGATTTATAGAAGATAACAAGTTAGATATAATTCTATTTATGAAGAATTATCAGAGTAGTAAAATTTGTTATATTTGCAGAATGAACCCGCCTTGGGTTAAAGGCAGAGGACGTGGCAAAGGGGGAAGATCATCCCCACAACAACAAGGATCTTCAAGGTCGTCATACGAATCCTCAACGAGTTCCCCAGTTATACAAATGGGACTCATTAATTGGAATGATATTCTTTCCAACTATGAATTACATTTCGATGCTATTACCCAGCTTCCGCTTCTCACTCAGAGAGATCTCGCATCGAAAGGGTAATTCAATACCCTGATGGTTCTATAGACCTTAAATTCCTTGATGATTCTATATCAAGAACCACCTCTCTCAGAAGAGCTTATTTTTCGTCTATCCCTTCTAGGCTGGCTCCCAACCCGCCTTCTTCGTCAAAAACCCCTGAGGATGAAGATGAAGACAAAGTTGTTCAAAGAAACAATAGCAAAGGAAAAATCACAGGAGTAGATTTCTCTGGAGATGTTCCTGGTCCCCTTACTTTAATAAAGCTGGTTCCTTTAATAAAGTTGGGGTATGTGATTCCTTTTTAGAAATAGTAAAATATCCTTTGAAAAAGTAATTCCGACCTTTGGTCTCTGGTACTATCTAAACTAAGCAAATTATTTATGATGCCCATTCTGCAGAGACAGTGATTAAAATGGAGGGAAATATTGAAGTTCCCACTGAGATTACTAGAGAAGATGCCTGTGCTACCCTTCTCTACCATATAGCCAAGCATTTCATTGGTGAACCCAAACTATTTCAAGATAGGAGTCTCCAAAAGGTCTATAAAACCATTAGGGTATTGAATTACCCTTTCGATGCGAGATCTCTCTGAGTGAGAAGAGGAAGGCTAGGCAATAGCATCGAAATTCCATTCATTGTTGGAAAGAATATCATTCCAATTAATGAGTCTAGGGACGAAGATGGAACTATGCTCATGATTGGCCTCCATGAGCATGGTGACACCCTTTTGGCTCTCAATTCGAGCCTTTCGTGCTAGAGTTGTAGTCATAAGCCGATAATATACTCTATAGATAATAGCTATCTCTCGAGTATTGGCTTTGCTATTCAGGTTTTTCGTTTTGACATTAAGTGTAAAAGAATCCATGACATTAGGATCATTAATGTCTATTGAAAAGTTTGGATAGCAGTTGAAATATACCGGGCCATCGGCAAGGTTACTCTGAACGACACCGCCTCTCTTTGCTGATAAGGTAAGAACCAAAATCAGAGACAGAAATGATGGAAAGATCCCATATAATCAAATGACATATGCAGATCTCATTAGTGTTATCAATACTGTTGGGTTAGAACTCTGCATTGATATTAAGCTAAAACATCAGCTTAAAATGGAAAGATCTTCGTTAAGAAGAGAATTAGGAAGTTTTTGTCAAGACTTCGGCTTTGTTTCTCTAACTTCTGGCTTTGTTTCTCTAACTCCTCCCTCGAGTAAAATCAGAAAGGATAACAAGGAAATAAAGAAGTTTCACCGCAATAAGTCTAGAAGAACCTCTTAAAAAGATTATAAAAAATCTTACAAAAGGGGACGGAAACACAAACGTTCCAAAAACTCTAAAGAAGATGTCTGTTGGACGTGCGGAAAAACTGGCCATACAGCTAATGAGTGTAGATCAGGCAAGCAAAGAAAGATCAATAGTCTCGAAATTGATGAAGCTACTAAAGAAAAACTATTTTCTATTCTTGAAGAACCTTTGTCCGATTCTTCAAAATATTCTTCTGATGATTATAGTGACGAAGAAAATATCGACGTCAATTATGATTCAGATTCTAGCCAATCAGGAAAAGATTGCAACTGCATAGAAGCCTTCTGTGTATGTGAAGATATTCCCCAAAAAATCAGAGTCCTCAGCAATGACTCTAAAGAAGCCCTCTTTGACATTATCCAATATATCGATAATGATGAATCTAGGAATAAATATCTCCTTGAACTCAAAAATCTTATCCTCAACCAAAAGAAAAAGCCTAAAGCTCGTACTATGGTTGAACCTTTCAGCATGAAGCATATTATGAACAGGTTCGAAAAGAATGCTGAACCTACAATTTCTGATCTTCGCTACGAGATCAATACTCTCAAAAAAGAGATCAAAGATATTAAATCTACACTTGGAAAGGTCGAAATTGATGTTATTGCCGAAAAAATCCTCAAGCAAATCGCCAATCAAGATCTCGAGATCGATACCGAAGATCCCCCAGGAAAGGATAAATTAGATTATCCTCCCTTCAATATTGATCATTCTGTCGAGCCTAGATTCGACATTACTTCTGATAACGCGACTACCTCTAGCCCCGGTATCACTGTTATTTCTTCTATCAGGCCTCAAAGCCATCATATTCCCATTAAGATTGTTGTTAATAAAGATTTTGTTATTAACAGAATTGCTTTGCTTGACAGTGGTGCTGATAGAAATTGCATTGTTAAAGGTATAGTTTCGACTAAATACCTGGAAAAGAGTACCTCAAAATTATACTCTGCTACAGGAGAATTGCTTAAAATCAATTCTAAGCTTTCTAAAGCTCATATTTGCAATAATAATATTTGTTTAACTAATGATTTTATTATTACCAATGATATTAATGAAGATATCATTTTAGGAATACCTTTTATAACTCAAATAAAACATTTTGTCACTGATTTAAGTGGTATTACTACTTCTATTCTTGGAAAAGAGCTGCATTTTCTTTTTGTTAAAACTCTTTCTCAAGACGAAAGCAATTTTATTAGAGAAAAAACTATTTTCCGCACTAATACTCTTTCTCCATTAAAGCAAGACCTATACAAATGAACCTTGAAATAATGGAAGTTTGCAAAACAAAGATTTCTAATCTTTTGAAAAATAATATTATTCGCCCCTCTAAATCTCCCAGGAGTTGCTTTGCCTTCTATGTCAATAATATTGCTGAAAAAGAAAGAGGTGCACCAAGGCTTGTTATAAATTATAAGCCCTTAAATGTTGTTTTAACTTGGATTAGATATCCCATACCTAACAAAAGAGATCTTTTAAAAAGAACTTTCAAAGTTAATATCTATAGTAAGTTTGATATGAAATCAGGATTTTGGCAGATTCAAATAGCTGAAAAAGATAAATATAAGACAGCCCACAAGAGAAGTAGAAAAACTTACAAGCTTTTATTTAATAAAACATTATGCTCAATACAGACGGAAGCAGAGAGAGAGAGAGGCCTTCCTGAAAAAGAGGACTTTTCTTTGGAGTTTTTAATTTGTCTAGAGACGATATGAAGAATTTGGTTGGTGTAGTTATTTTGTTCCAAAATTCTATCAAGATCTGTGTTGGATAGTAAAGCTGTGGATTTTCCATTGGTAGTGGCTTTAAAAGGCGAAGCCTTTATGATGGTTCCTGCAATAGGGATGTTGATTCCTTCAAGAGGAGGAGTAACAGCTTCAATTACTTTGTTGGTAGTAGCATACCATTTGTTAATTATGACTTTGAGAGAATCCTTTTGATTATCAATCTTTCCAGTCATTTCAAACCATTTGAAGAAGTCAATTTCACATCTAATCCTCTTCATATCAGTCATCCAAGAATTCCTTAAATTTTCTCTTTCTTGGAGAGAGTAGGTAACAACATACCATTCCCTATTAGTCTGGTTGCTAGGATGAGTCCAAGATTCTTGAAAATTATCTAAGATCAGAAATGGTAGGTTCAGCATCTTTCTCGAATCTGTTCATGATTTGATTCATGCTGAAGGGTTCAACCATAGGTTTAGTTTTGGGCTTTTCCTTTTGGTTGAGGATAAGATTTTTGGGTTCCAGAAGATATTTTTTCCTGGACTCATCATTGTCGATATATTGGATGATATCAAAAAGAGCTTATTTGGAGTCGTTACTAAGAACTCTGATTTTTTGGGGAGTATTGTCACATACACAGAAAGCCTCTGTGCAATTACAATCTTTCCCTGATTGGCTAGAGTCTGAATCATAATTGACGTTGATATTTTCTTCGTCACTATAATCATCAGAGGAATAGTTTGAAGAATCGGACAAAGGTTCTTCAAAAATAGAAAAAAGTTTTTCTTTGGTTGCCTCGTCTATTTCGAGATTGTTAATCTTCTTCTGTTTACTAGATGTGCATTCATTGGCTTTATGGCCAGTCTTGCCACATGTCCAGCAAACATCTTCCTTGGTTCCTTTAGAACGTTCATGCTTGTGTCCTTTTTTGTAGGATTTCTTATAATCTTTTTCGGCAGTTCTTCTGGACTTACTACGGTGTATCTTTTTAGAACGTTTATCATCCTTCTTGCTTCTACTTGAAGGAGGAGCTATAGATACAAAACCGAAGTCTTGACAAAAACTTTCTAATTCTCTTCTGGACGAAGACCTTTCTTTCTTAAGCTGATGTTTTAACTTAATATCTGTACAGAGTTCCAACCCAACATTATTAATAACACTAATGAGATCTCCATAGGTCATTTGATTATAAGGAATTTTTACATCATTCCTATGTCTAATTTTGGTTATTACCTTATCAGCAAAAAGAGAAGGAAGTCCGCTTACGAAACGTTCGTTCCAAAAATCCAGATGACAATCTGGCCTAATCATCACCTTTTGTAAAAAGTTATATTTGTACCAAGTAAAATCATCCAATGAGGGACAGCTAATATTATTGAGGATTTGGAGACTCCTGTCCTGAAATAACTTGGGTTCGCCAATGAAATGCTTGGCTATATGGTAGAGAAGTGTAGCACAAGCATCTTCTCTAGTTACTTCTGTAAGAACTTTATTGTTTCCCTCCATTTTGATTACTGTCTCAGCAGAGTGAGCATTATAGAAATTCTGCTTAGTTTCATCAATGAAATAATTATCCCACCAATGTTTTAGCATACCTGTAAATCCTGCAACAATTATACAAGCTGCTTCTTTGTCAGTAGAAGTTTTTAACTTGTAGGCAGTGATAGCAACACCAATTTCATGGAGTTTGTTGTAAATTTGATGTTCTGCCAATCCATCAATATTCCATTCAGTTATGCTGCTTCCTTCATTGGATGAGGTAGGGAGGAAAGCATTCTCTTAATACTGAAGGTCTGGAAAAGAAGGTCTTTTGTGATAGTTTTTCCTGTTATGGAATCTATCATTGGAGAGCTTTCGGACAAGATTTTCTTCCTCTCGAATAGTGGCAACTTTCTTGCCACCCTTTTCGGATATCTTGAAATTAGCAAGTTTCTCATTGATTTTATCAAGAATGTTGTCTGAAATATCAAAGGTATTCTTGAGCTTTGGGAAATTTTTTCTGGAGAATTCATTGATTTTGAATACAGGATT
The DNA here is from genome assembly GCA_018342035.1 of Solanum appendiculatum. Taxonomy (NCBI): domain Eukaryota; kingdom Viridiplantae; phylum Streptophyta; class Magnoliopsida; order Solanales; family Solanaceae; genus Solanum; species Solanum appendiculatum. Next base: position 24,326 of record JAGDQO010002845.1, read on the forward strand.
TGGGTATATTTTCTGACTGTCTTGGGAAGTAGTGAGAGGAATAGGTTTTCCTGAAAAGGAGGTTTTTTCTTTGGAATCTTCAATCTGTCTAGAAACGACATGAAGTATTTGGTTGGTATAGTTGTTTTGTTCCACAATTCTATCAAGATCTGTACTGGATAGTAGAGCTGTGGATTTTCCACTGCTAGTGGTTTTAAAGGGTGAAGCTTTTATGATAGTACCAGCTACAGGAATGTTTATTCCTTCGAGAGGAGGAGTGACAACTTCAACAATTTTGTTGGTAGTTGTATACCATTTGTTGATAATGACTTTGAGAGAATCTCTTTGGTTTTAGATCTTTCCGGTCATTTCACACCATTTGAAGAAATCTATTTCACATTTGATTCTTTTCATGTCATCATTCCAAGAATTTCTAAAATTTTCTCTTTCTTGAATAGAGTAAGTAGCAGTGTACCAACTTCTGTTGGTGTCGTTACTTGGATGGGTCCAGGCATCTTGAAGGACTTGAGGATTGGGAGTAGAACTTTCTCCAGACTTAATCATATCAATCCATTTCGGTGTCTTCTCCTTTTTTTCATTAGGAGGTTCCATATCACTAGCTGTAGGGCTATTGGGGAGATCCTGGTAATAAACTTTTGGAATTTCTCCTGAAAAGTCCACTCCCGTAATTTTCCCTTTGTTCTTGTTTCCTTTTATTGTACCTTCATCATGATCCTCTAGGGTTTTTTACGAAGAAGGCGGATTAGGATGTCTAGTAGGAATAGACGAGCAAGAAGCTCTTCTGAGAGAGTTAGATTTTGACATGGAGTCATCAAGGAATTTAAAATCTATGGAGCCGTCAGGGTATTGGATAACCCTATCGATGCAGCATCTCTCATGGTGAGAAGAAGAAGGCTGAGTGATAGCATCAAAGTGCCATTCAGTATTAGAGAGTACATCATTCCAATTAATAAGTCTAGTGAAAAAAATGGAGTTGTGCTCATGATTGGCCTACATGAGCATAGTTACACCCTTTTGGCTCTCAATTCGAGCCTTTGGTGCTAGAGTTGTAGTCATAAGCCGATAATATACTCTATAAATAATTGTTATCTCTCAAATATTGGCTTCGCTATTTAGATTTTTTGTTTTGACATTGAGTGTCAGAGAGTCCATGAGATTAGGATCATTAATGTCAATAGAAAAATTTGGATAACAATTAAAATATACCGGGCCATCGGCAAGGTTACTTTGAAGAACCTTACATACGTAGGATTTCTTATAATCTTTTTCAGCAGTTCTTCTGGACTTACTGCGTTGTATCTTTTTAGAACGTTTATCGTCCTTCTTGCTTTTACTTGAAGGAAGAGTAATAGATACAAAACCAAAGTCTTGACAAAAACTTCCTAATTCTCTTCGGACGAAGACCTTTCTTTCTTAAGCTGATGTTTTAACTTAATATCTGTACAGAGTTCCAACCCAACAGTATTAATAACACTGATGAGATCTCCATAGGTCATTTGATTATAAGGAATTTTCCATCATTCCTATCTCTAATTTTGGTTCTTACCTAATCAGCAAAAAGAGAAGGAAGTCCGCTTACGAAACGTTCTTTCAAAAAATCTAGATGACAATCTGGCCTAATCATCACCTTTTGTAAAAAGTTATATTTGTACCAAGTAAAATCATCCAATGAGGGACAGCTAATATTATTGAGGATTTGGAGACTCCTGTCCTGAAATAACTTAGGTTTGCCAATGAAATGCTTGGCTATATGGTAGAGAAGTGTAGCTCAAGCATCTTCTCTAGTTACTTCTGTAAGAACTTCATTGTTTCCCTCCATTTTGATTACTGTCTCAGCAGAGTGAGCATTATAGAAATTCTGCTTAGTTTCATCAGTGAAATAATTATCCCACCAATGTTTTAGCATACCTGTAAATCCTGCAACAATCATACAAGCTGCTTCTTTGTCAGTAGAATTTTTTAACTTGTAAGCAGTGATAGCAACACCCATTTCATGGAGTTTGTTGTAAATTTGATGTTCTGCCAGTCCATCAATATTCCATTCAGTTATGCTGCTTCCTTCATGGGATGAGGTAGAGAGGAAAGCATTGCATTCTCTTAATACTGAAGGTCTGGAAAAGAAGGTCTTTTGTGATAGTTTATCCTGTTATGGAATCTATCATTGGAGAGCTTTTGAACAAGATTTTCTTCCTCTCGAATAGTGGCAACTTTCTTGCCACCCTTTTCGGATATCTTGAAATTAGCAAGTTTCTCATTGATTTTATCAAGAATGTTGTCTGAAATATCAAAGGTATTCTTGAACTTTGTGAAATTTTTCTGGAGAATTCATTTATTTTGAATACAGGATTTGGGTCAATTTCTGACTGTCTTGGGAAGTAGTGAGAGGAATAGATGTTCCTGAAAAAGAGGTTTTTTCTTTGGAGTCTTCAATCTGTCTAGAAATGACATGAATTATTTGGTTGGTATAGTTGTTTTGTTCCACAATTCTATCAAGATCTTTACTGGATAGTAGAGCTGTGGATTTTCCACTGCTAGTGGTTTTAAAGGGTGAAGCCTTTATGATAGTACCAGCTACAGGAATGTTTATTCCTTCGAAAGGAGGAGTGACAGCTTCAACAATTTTGTTGGTAAGTATACCATTTGTTGATAATGAATTTGAGAGAATCTCTTTCGTTTTCGATCTTTCCTGTCATTTCAAACCATTTGAAGAAATCTATTTCACATTTGATTCTTTTCATGTCATCATTCCAAGAATTTCTAAAATTTTCTCTTTCTTGAATAGAGTAAGTAGCAGTGTACCAACTTCTGTTGGTGTCGTTACTCGGATGGGTCCAGGCATCTTGAAGGACTTGAGGATTGGGAGTAGAACTTTCTCCAGACTTAATCATATCAATCCATTTCGGTGTCTTCTCCTTTTTTTCATTAGGAGGTTCCATATCACTAGCTGTAGGGCTATTGGGGAGATCCTGGTAATAAACTTTTGGAATTTCTCCTGAAAAGTCCACTCCCGTAATTTTCCCTTTGTTCTTGTTTCCTTTTATTGTACCTTCATCATGATCCTCTAGGGTTTTTTACGAAGAAGGCGGATTAGGATGTCTAGTAGGAATAGACGAGCAAGAAGCTCTTCTGAGAGAGTTAGATTTTGACATGGAGTCATCAAGGAATTTAAAATCTATGGAGCCGTCAGGGTATTGGATAACCCTATCGATGCAGCATCTCTCATGGTGAGAAGAAGAAGGCTGAGTGATAGCATCAAAGTGCCATTCAGTATTAGAGAGTACATCATTCCAATTAATAAGTCTAGTGACAAAAATGGAGTTGTGCTCATGATTGGCCTACATGAGCATAGTTACACCCTTTTGGCTCTCAATTCGAGCCTTTGGTGCTAGAGTTGTAGTCATAAGCCGATAATATACTCTATAAATAATTGTTATCTCTCGAATATTGGCTTCGCTATTTAGATTTTTTGTTTTGACATTGAGTGTCAGAGAGTCCATGAGATTAGGATCATTAATGTCAATAGAAAAATTTGGATAACAATTAAAATATACCGGGCCATCGGCAAGGTTACTTTGAAGAACCTTACATACGTAGGATTTCTTATAATCTTTTTCAGCAGTTCTTCCGGACTTACTGCGTTGTATCTTTTTAGAACGTTTATCGTCCTTCTTGCTTCTACTTGAAGGAGGAGCTATAGATACAAAACCGAAGTCTTGACAAAAACTTCCTAATTCTCTTCTGGACGAAGACCTTTCTTTCTTAAGCTGATGTTTTAACTTAATATCTGTACAGCCCAACAGTATTAAAAACACTTATGAGATCTCCATAGGTCATTTGATTATAAGGAATTTTTCCATCATTCCTATCTCTAATTTTTGTTCTTACCTTATCAGCAAAAAGAGGAGGAAGTCCGCTTACGAAACATTCTTTCAAAAAATCCAGATGAAAATCTGGCCTAATCATCAACTTTTGTAAAAAGTTATATTTGTACCAAGTAAAATCATCCAATGAGGGACAGCTAATATTATTGAGGATTTGGAGACTCCTGTCCTGAAATAACTTGGGTTCGCCAATGAAATGCTTGGCTATATGGTAGAGAAGTGTAGCACAAGCATCTTCTCTAGTTACTTCTGTAAGAACTTCATTGTTTCCCTCCATTTTGATTACTGTCTCAGCAGAGTGAGCATTATAGAAATTCTGCTTAGTTTCATCAGTGAAATAATTATCCCACCAATGTTTTAGTATACCTGTAAATCCTTCAACATTCATACAAGCTGCTTCTCTGTTAGTAGAATTTTTTAACATGTAAGCAGTGATAGCAACACCCATTTCATGGAGTTTGTTGTAAATTTGATGTTCTGCCAGTCCATCAATATTCCATTCAGTTATGCTGCTTCCTTCATGGGATGAGGTAGAGAGGAAAGCATTCTCTTCGTACTGAAGGTCTGGAAAAGAAGGTCTTTTGTGATAGTTTTTCCTTTTATGGAATCTATCATTGGAGAGCTTTTAGACAAGATTTTCTTCCTCTCGAATAGTGGCAACTTTCTTGCCACCCTTTTCGGATATCTTGAAATTAGCAAGTTTCTCATTGATTTTATCAAGAATGTTGTCTGAAATATCAAAGGTATTCTTGAACTTTGTGAAATTTTTCTGGAGAATTCATTGATTTTGAATACAGGATTTGGGTCAATTTCTGACTGTCTTGGGAAGTAGTGAGAGGAATAGGTTTTCCTGAAAAAGAGATTTTTTCTTTGGAGTCTTCAATTTGTCTAGAAACGACATGAATTATTTGGTTGGTATAGTTGTTTTGTTCCACAATTCTATCAAGATCTGTACTGGATAGTAGAGCTGTGGATTTTCCACTGTTAGTGGTTTTAAAGGGTGAAGCTTTTATGATAGTACCAGCTACAGGAATGTTTATTCCTTCGAGAGGAGGAGTGATAGCTTCAACAATTTTGTTGGTAGTTGTATACCATTTGTTGATAATGACTTTGAGAGAATCTCTTTGATTTTCGATCTTTCCGGTCATTTCAAACCATTTGAAGAAATCTATTTCACATTTGATTCTTTTCATGTCATCATTCCAAGAATTTCTAAAATTTTATGTTTCTTGAATAGAGTAAGTAGCAGTGTACCAACTTCTGTTGGTGTCATTATTTGGATGGGTCCAGGCATCTTGAAGGACTTTAGGATTAGGAGTAAAACTTTCTCCCGACTTGATCATATCAATCCATTTCGGTGTTTTCTCCTTTATTTCTTTAGGAGGTTCCATATCACTAGCTGTAGGGCTATTGGGGAGATCCTAGTAATAAACTTTTGGAATTTCTCCTGAAAAGTCCACTCCTGTAATTTTCCCTTTGTTCTTGTTTCCTTTTATTGTACCTTCATCATGATCCTCCGGGGGTGTTGACGAAGAAGGCGGATTAGGATGTCTAGTAGGAATAGACGAGCAAGAAGCTCTTCTGAGAGAGTTAGATCTTGACATGTAGTCATCAAGGAATTTAAGATCTATGGAGCCGTCAGGGTATTGGATAACCCTTTCGATGCGGGATCTCTCAGGGTGAGAAGAAGAAGGTTGAGTGATAGCATCAAAGTGCCATTCAGTATTAGAGAGTGCATCATTCCAATTAATAAGTCTAGGGACAAAAATGGAGATTTGCTCATGATTGGCCTACATGAGCATAGTTACACCCTTTTGGCTCTCAATTCGAGCCTTTGGTGCTAGAGTTGTAGTCATAAGCCGATAATATACTCTACAAATAATTGCTATCTCTCGAGTATTGGCTTTGCTATTTAGATTTTTTGTTTTGACATTGAGTGTCAAAGAGTCCATGACATTAGGATCATTAATATTTATAGAAAAATTTGGATAACAATTAAAATATACCGGGCCATCGGCAAGGTTAATCTGAAGAACCCCTAAGAGGGAGTCATCGAAATTAAGAAATCTGTCATCTCTAAGGAGGACACAGATAGGGACATCTAAGCCTTTTCGGAAGAGTGGCTTGACTGCCACCTGCACAAGACCAATATGCAAATAATTGAACTTACTTTTATAACGATTAATATCGTTAGCATTCAATAATTTTATAATTTCTAAAGAATTATTTATAGCAGAAGTAGACTCACAAGTCTTAATATAATGATTAGTAAATAGACTAAATTTACCTAGATGATAAATGGCTTTGAAAGATTCTTCAGGAATACTCCAATTTTGAAGATCATTTTCTAATTTAGCAATTCTAGATATTTGAGAGGATAGGTTAACGCTATTTAAAACATGCTGATTATTATTCATGATAAAAGTTACTGTCTTAAGGACTTACAAAACAATATTTATCCAAATAATATTCAAGAATTTTAACAATGATCAAACAAATAATAATAGATCAATTTGCAAAGAGATATCAGAAATCTAGATCTTAGTTTCTAAGGAAGGTTCTCTTGGGTTTACACATGTTCTTTCTCTAGAGTTATCTTGGCTACGGGATCACCATACAAGGTCTAAACGCTCTCCTAGCTGATGACCTATTTAATTCGACTAGCCAACGTATGAACTGGGTATTATTCGGTTACCTCACACACTTAGAGAAGAATGGACACCTCACACCAGTTATAGAAACAAGATTAAGAATGAGATAGGCAAAGCAAATTAAAATATTAAAATAGAATGAGCATAGCTAAAATACTTTAAATATAAATTAAGATAAATTTTGTCATGCCCCAGACAGTATATGTACTTAGCTGCTCATGCTAGGTACGTATACTGTCAACATGGCTCTGATACCAATAAGGGATCGGCGGTAATCCTCCGAAGTTGTACTGATAACAAATTAACAAGATTTACCAATTGTAAAAAAGAAGATTAAAACAAATGAGAAATATAAAACTTACAAAGGTTTTATTTATACAAACATTACAAACGCAAGCAGAAACATGAGAGAGAGGTTTTCATTATTCTAAGTATTGAAAAAAATGGATGCCTTGGCTTCATTTAAGAAGTCCCTTTTATAGAGTAAGGGTACTATCTTTTACAATAATTTAAAACCGACAACTCTTAGTGGTCTGTCAAATGGGGGTCCCTTTACTTTAATAAAGCTAGTTCCTTTAATAAAGTTGGGGTAAGTGATTCCTTTTTAGGAATAGTAAAATATCCTTTGAAAAAGTAATTCCAAGCTAAGCTCAAATTAGCTCTTGATAATCTAGAAGACTATAGTGAAACCCAGATTATGCAACTTATCAGTGATGCTGCTTCATCCGGAGAAAGCAGCAATGGAGATATGTCCAGAAGAACTCCTGAAAAAGATTATAAGAAATCCTACAAAAAAGGACACAAGCATAAACATTCAAGATGGTCATTATTAAAGAGAGGAGAATCTGAGTCACTATCTTCTTTTCCTTGAGATTCTTTGGGTTCCAGATCTTGCTCGGCGGCTTGCCTAAGGATTCGATCTGCTAAGATATCGGTTTCTACTTTTCCAAGTCTAGACTTGATATTTCTGATTTCTTCTTTGAGGATTTTAACCTCATTTCTAAGATCAGAAATGGTAGGTTCAGCATCTTTCTCGAATCTGTTCATGATCTGATTCATGCTGAAGGGTTCAACCATAGGTTTAGTTTTGGGTTTTTCATCAAATTTACAACAAACTCCATGAAATGGGTGTTGCTATCACTGCTTACAAGATAAGAAATTCTACTGACAAAGAAGCAGCTTGTATGATTGTTGCAAGATTTACAGGTATGCTAAAACATTGGTGGGATAACTATTTCACTGATGAAACTAAGCAGATTATCTATAATGCTCACTCTGTTGAGACAGTAATCAAAATGGAAGGAAACAATGAAGTTCCTACAGAAGTAACTAGAGAAGATGCTTGTGCTACACTTCTCTACCATATAGCCAAGCATTTCATTGGCGAACCAAAGTTATTGCAGGACGTGAGTCTAAACTGTTGGGGAAAGATCTGCATATTTCCTCCAAAAAGGTTCCACCATTCATAAAACCATCTCGAAATAGTAGAACGAGATAGGCAAAGCAAATTAAAATATTAAAATAGAATGAGCATAGCTAAAATACTTTAAATATAAATTAAGATAAATTTTGTCATGCCCCAGACAGTATATGTACTTAGCTGCTCATGCTAGGTACATATACTGCCAACATGGCTCTGATACCAGTACTCTCTAATACTGAATGGCACTTTGATGCTATCACGCAGCCATAAAAGAGGTAATGGTTAAAGGGTGGACTCCTAAACAAATCAATCCAAAACCAGCTAAGGGAAGTCCTAGTTCCAGCAAGATTACACCTTCAAAAAAGGAATTAAAAGCTAAGCTCAAATTAGCTCTTGATAATCTGGAAGACTATAGTGAAACCCATATTATGCAACTTATCAGTGATGCTGCTTTATCCGGAGAAAGCAGCAATGGAGATATGTGCGACCTCAAAGGGATTGCACAAGCATATGTGGACCCTGATTATGAATAGGGAAATGACCTTTGAAAAAAGTAGAGGCCAATGGCCGGAATTACTTTTTCAAAGGATATTTTACTATTCCTAAAAAGGAATCACTTACCCCAACTTTATTAAAGGAACCAGCTTTATTAAAGTAAAGGGACCCCCATTTGACAGACCACTAAGAGTTGTCAGTTTTAAATTATTGTAAAAGATAGTACCCTTACTCTATAAAATGGACTTCTTAAATGAAGCCAAGGCATCAGTTTTTACACTACTTAGAATACTAAAAACCTCTCTCTCAAGTTTCCGCTTGCGTTTGTAATGTTTGTATTAATAAAACCTTTGTAAGTTTTATATTTCTCTTTTGTTTTAATCTTCTTTTTTACATTTGGTAAATCTTGTTAATTTGTTATCGGTACAACTTCAGAGGATTACCGCTGATCCGTTATTGGTATCAGAGCCATGTTGTCAGTATACGTACCTAGCATGAGCAGCTAAGTACTTATCATGCCCCAGACAGTATATGTACTTAGCTGCTCATGCTAGGTACGTATACTGCCAACATGGATCTGATACCAATAACGGATCGGCGATAATCCTCCGAAATTGTATTGATAACAATTTAACAAAATTTATAAAATATAAAAGAAGATTTAGACAAAAGAGAAGTATAAAACTTACAAAGTTTTATTTATATGAACATTACGACGGAATCATGAGAGAGGGAGGTTTTCAGGATTCTAAATGGTGAAAAAACGGATGCCTTGCTAAGAGAAAATGAAGTCTCTTTTATAGAATAAGGGTACTCTTTTACAAATACAAATGGGTCGACAACTCTTGGTCTGTCTTTTGATAAGACTTTTCCTTTAATAAAGTTAAAGTTACTTTAATAAAGTTAAAGTCAGAGATTCCTTTTAGGAATAGTAAAGTGTCCTTTGGAAAAGTAATTCTGACCTTTGGCCTCTACTTTTCTCAAGGGCCGCCTCTATTATTCGTAATCGGGGTCCACATAAGACTGTGCAATTCCTTTGAGATCGCACATGTCTCCATTGCTGCTTTCTCCAGAGGAAGCTGCATCGTTGATAAGTTGCATAATTTGGTTTTCACTATAGTGTTCTAAATTATCCAAGGCCAGCTTGAGCTTGGCTTTTAATTCTGCCTTGGAGGGAGTAACTTTGCTAGAACTGGGAGTTCCTTTCGTTGGTTTTGGATTAGCCTGTTTAGGAGTCCATCCTTTTACCATTACTTCTTTAGATAAGTATTTGATCCTATCAATGTCAACCTTGGTGAAATTCCAAGTGATAATATACGAAATCCTTTTGTGGATAAAGAACTTGCACATTTTGATATGCTCTGATAAGGTAGAAATTCCATCTTTCTTCTGAAATTCTTCAAACCTACTGAGGAATTACTGGGGAAGTACTTGCATGTTTCCTCCGAATAGGTTCCGCCATTCATAAAACCATCTTGGAATTATGGCTATTACCATGTTCGGACAATATTTAACAAACCAAGTATGTCTTGGTCTTAGGTATAAAAAATTAAACCAAGCAGCTTTGTAGTCATGCCAATTATAAGTCTGTGGCCTATGTGGCATAGATAACGCAATAGGAGTATGTAAATAATCTGCATACCCCCAAAAGGTGATAAAATCTTCTTAATGGTGAATCGGGAATATTTAACAAAACTTTGATTTTGATCATCCCGAGTGTGCTCAATTTCCATAGACTCAGTATCTATGAGGATGGCCTCATAATACTTTCTTGTTTTGTATGATTTATCAGTATCCACGAAGTTGTTATCAGTGTAACATGGTTTAATGAGATTTTCAACTCAAAAATTCTCATAATGTTTATCTACTGCTATCAATGGTAGCACTAGTGTAATTACAAATTCAAACTTTTCTTCTTTGGGAAGAATATTCTGTTTAGCCGGTGTTAATTCAGGATTAACAGCTTGAGCAAAGGATTTCGGTGCCATCATGGCGTAACTATCCTTCGTTTGTACCGAAGAACTGGAGGATACCTCTTGGACAAATGGTTTAGTAGGTCTTAAGCCAATTAATTTGGAAGGAGGTGAAGGTACTGGTGCTGGCAGCTTTGGATAGTCTGCTAGCAGAGTATACCTGTTTTGGAAAGGAAATTCCGGTCTTCATTTTTTCCCTGTAAAAATTCTCTTGTTAGAAAATCAGGTAAAGAGTTATTTTCTCCTTTTATAAAATCAATTTGAAAATCAAAGCTAGATAGTAGAGCTTGCCATCTAGCAAATATTTGTTTTGACACTAAATTTTTTACATCCTTTTGTAAAATTTCTTTAGCTGATTTACAATCAACTCTTAATAAAAATTCTTTGTTTATTAAGTCATCTTGAAATTTTGTGATACATAGCACTATAGACAAGATTGTTCTTTATTCAGAAAAGAATTTCTTATATTATTTATTGGAATTTCACCAAGGTAGAAATAGACAAAATACGCTTCTTAGCTAAAGAAGTAATGATTAAAGGGTGACCTTGTATGGTGATCTCGTAGCCAAGATAACTCTAGAGAAAGAACAGATGTAAAACCAAAAGAACCTTCCTTAGAAACTAAGATATAGATCTTTAATATCTCTTTGCATATTATCATATTATTATTGTTTGATCATTCTTGATTTATCTGTTTATATTTAATATGATTTTGTCTATAAGTCCTTAAGACAGTATCGTTTAAAAATGGAAACCAACCAGCATATTTTAAACAGTGTTAACCTATCTTCTCAAGCAACTAAGATTGCTAAACTTGAAAATGATCTTCAAAACTGGAATATACCAGAAGAACCTTTTAAAGCTATTTATCATTTAGGTAAATTTAATTTATTTGTTAATCACAATATTAAAACTTGTGAATCAACTGTTGCTATTAATAATTCTCTTGAAATTATTCGTTTGTTGAATGCTAACGATATTAATCGTTATAAAAATAAATTTAATTATTTGCATATTGGTTTGGTACAAGTTGTTGTTAAGCCCCTGTTCAGGAAAGGCTTAGATATTCCTATTTGTGTCCTCCTTAGAGATGATAGATTTCTTAATTTTGATGATTCGCTGTTAGGAGTTCTTCAAAGTAATCTAGCCGATGGCCCGGTTTACTTTAATTGTTATCCTAACTTTTCAATAGACATTAATGATCCTAATGTCATGGATTCTTTGACACTTAATGTCAAAACAAAAAATCTTAATAGCAAAGCCAATACTCGAGAGATAGCGATTATCTACAGAGTATATTATCGGCTTATGTCTACTACTCTTGCACCAAAGGCTCGAATTGAGAGCCAAAAGGGTGTAACCATGCTCATGGAGGCCAATCATGAGCATAGTTCGATATTCGTTCCTAGATTGATCAATTGGAATGACATTCTGTCTAACGACGAATGGCATTTTGATGCTATCACTCAACCTTTTTCCTCTCACTCAGAGAGATCTCGCATTGAAAGGGTAATTCAATATCCTGATGGTTCAATAGATCTTAAATTCCTTGAGAATTCTTTATCTAGAACTACTTCTAGAAGAGCGTCTTGTTCGTCTGTCCCATCAAGGATGGCTCCTCATTCGCCATCTGCTCCTTCGAGGACTGCTCCTCACCCGCCTTCTTCTTCAAAAACCCCGGAGGATGAAGAAGATGAAGAAAAACTTGTTCGTAGAAACAACGACAAGGGAAAAGTTACTGGTGTGGATTTTTCGGGAAATATACCTAAGGTTTATTATCAAGAAATCCCTGGTAGTCCTACAGCCAGTGAAATGGAACCTCCTCCAAATCCAAAGGATTTTATACCTGATCATTTAAAAATGCTCAAATCTGAAAAGAATTTTATTCCTGATCCTCAGATTTTGCAAAAATCTTGGACTCATCCTGATAACCAAATCAACAGAGATTGGTATAAGAATATTTACACTCTCAAGGAAAGAGAGAATTTTGCAAACTCTTGGATGATAGATATGAAAAGAATTGGTTGCGAAATAGACTTCTTTAAGTGGTTTGAGATGACAGGAAAAATTGAAAATCAGAAGGATTCTCTTAAAGTCATAATCAACAAATGGTATACCACTTCAAATAAAGTTATTGAAGATATCACTCCCCCTCTTGAAGGAATAAATATCCCTATTCAAGGAACTATTATAAAAGCTTCTCCTTTTAAAATCCTCTCCTCAGAAAAACCTTCTGTCATTGCTACTAATCTTGATATCAACAAGATTATAGAACAGAATAATTACACTAATCAAATTCTTCATGTCGTTTCTAGACAAATTGAAGATTCCAAAGAAAGAGCCTCTTTTTCAGGAAGGCCTGTCCCTCTATCTTCTACCAACAGCAGTCAGAAAATAGACCCAAACCCTATATTCAAAATCAATGAATTTTCCAGAGAAAATTATCCTAAGCTCAAAAATACCTTTGATATTTCTGACAATATTTTGGATAAAATTAATGAGAAACTAGCCAATTTCTCTATATCTGATAAAAGAGCTGCTTTTAGAACTTCTACCAGTACCAGTGGTAAAATACTTTCCACTATCAAGGAAAATATTGTCCAAAAACTCTCCAATGATAGATTTCATAACCGAAAAAACTATCATAAAAGACCTTCTTTCCCTGATGTCCAGTATGAAGAAAATGCTTTCCTTTCTACCTCCTCTCATGAAGGAAATAGCATAACCGAATGGAATATTGATGGTTTAGCAGAACATCAGATTTACAACAAACTCCATGAAATGGGAATAGCTATTACAGCTTATAAAATAAGAAACTCTTCTGACAGAGAAGCTTCTTCTATGATTGTTGCAGGATTCACTGGAATGTTAAAACATTGGTGGGATAATTATGTTTCTGAAGAAACTAAAGGAATTATCTACAATACTCAAGCTACTGAAATTGTTATTAAAATGGAAGAAACTAATGAAGTTCCTACAGAAGTTGTCAAAGAAGATGCTTGTGCTACACTTCTATATCATATAGCAAAGCATTTTATAGGAGAACCTAAGTTGTTTCAAGACAGAAGTCTTCAAATCCTCAACAATATCAATTGTCCTTCTTTAGATGATTTTACCTGGTATAAATATAATTTTATGCAAAAGGTAATGATCAGACCAGATTGTCATCTAGACTTTTGGAAGGAAAGATTTGTAAGTGGACTTCCACCACTCTTTGCTGACAAAGTTAGAACCAAAATCCAAGATAGAAATGATGGAAAAATTCCTTATGATCAAATGACTTATGGAGATCTTATTAGTGTTATAAACACTGTTGGATTAGAACTTTGTAAGAACATTAAGTTGAAACATAGACTTAAAAAGGAAAAATCTTCGACAAGAAGAGAATTAGGAAGTTTTTGTCAAGACTTCGGTTTTGTTTCTCTAACACCTCCTTCAAGAAAAATCAGAAAGGAGAACAGGGAAAACAAGAAAACTCATCGTAGTAAGTCTAGAAGGACTACTGAAAAAGATTACAAAAAATCTTCCAAAAAGAGAAGAAAGCATAAAGGATTTAGGAAATCCAAAGAGGATGTATGTTGGACATGTGGAAAATCTGGCCATAGAGCTAGTGAATGCAGATCTGGTAAACAGAAGAAGATCAACAGTCTAGAAATAGACGAAGCAACCAAAGAAAAGCTTTTTTCTATTCTTGAAGAACCTTTGTCCGATTCTTCAAATAATTCTGATGATTATAGCGACGAAGAAAATATCAACGTCGATTATGATTCAGATTCTAGCCAATCGGGAAAAAACTGTAACTGCACAGAGGCTTTCTGTGTTTGTGATGATATTCCTCAAGTCAGAGTCCTTAGCAATGACTCTAAAGAAGCTCTCTTTGACATTATTGAACATATTAATAATGAAGAAGCCAGAAAAAATTATCTTATAGAACTTAAGAATATTATTCTCAACCAAAAGGAAAAGCCCAAAGCTCGTCCTATGGTTTAACCTTTCAGCATGAAGCAAATCATGAATAGGTTTGAAAGAAATGCCGAACCTACTATTTCTGATCTTCATCATGAAGTCAAAACTCTTAAAGAGGAAATCAAAGACATTAAAATCAGACTTGGGAAAGTCGAAACTGATGTCATTGCTGATAAAATCCTCAAAGAGATTGCCAAACAGAATCTAGATGAAGAAACAGAAGATATCCCTGAAAAGGATAATTTAGATTATCCTCCTTTCAATATTGATCTTTCTGCCACACCTACTCCTAATATCGCGACTACCTCTTGTCCAGGTATCGATGTTATTACTTCTGTTAGACCTCAGAGTCATCATATTCCTATTAAGATTGTTGTCAATAAAAATTTCGTTATTAATAAAATTGCTTTACTTGACAGTGGTGCAGATAGAAATTGCATTGTTAAAGGTATTGTTCCTACTAAGTACTTAGAAAAAAGTACTTCCAAATTATATTCTGCTACTGGTGAGTTACTCAAAATTAATTATAAGCTTTCTAAAGCTAATATTTGTAACAATAATGTTTGTTTAACAAATGATTTCATTATTACTGAAGATATTAATGAAGATATTATTCTTGGAATACCTTTTATCACTCAGTTAAAACCTTTTGTCACAAACCTAAATGGTATTACTACTTCCATTCTGGGAAAAGAATTACATTTTCCTTTTGTTAAAACTCTTTCCCAAGATGAAAGTAATTTTATCAGAGAAAAAACGGTTTTCCGAATAAACTCTTTATCTCAGCATGTTAATTTTCTCAAAGAAGAAATTAAAATTAAAAAAATAGAGCAAATTTTAAAAACCTCAGAGATGGTTACTAAAATATCCAATCTTCACAAAAAATTTGAAGATGAAATTTGCTCTGATTTTCCTAATGCTTTTTGGGAAAGAAAAAAGCATATTGTTGATTTACCTTACATTGAAGGTTTTAATGAACAAGCTATTACAACTAAGGCTAGACCTATTCAAATGAATCATGAATTACTTGATTATTGTAAAAAAGAAATTGATAATTTGTTGAAAAATAAAATTATTAATGTTTCTAAATCTCCTTGGAGTTGCTCTGCTTTCTATGTCAACAATAGTGCTGAAAAAGAAAGAGGAGCACCTAGACTTGTTATAAATTATAAACCTTTGAATGCTGTTTTAAAATGGATTAGGTACCCAATACCTAACAAAAGAGATTTGTTAAAACGAACTTACAAGGCTAATATTTACAGTAAGTTTGATATGAAGTCTGGTTTTTGGCAAATTCAAATTGCTAACAAAGATAAATATAAGACAGCTTTCAATGTCCCATTTGGACAATATGAATGGAATGTCATGCCTTTTGGACTCAAGAATGCTCCTTCTGAATTCCAAAATATCATGAATAACATTTTCAATGATTATAGTTACATGTCTATTGTTTATATTGATGATGTGCTTATCTTTTCTGATGATATTGATTCACACTTTAAGCATCTTAATACTTTCTTTAAGATTGTCAAGAACAATGGTTTAGTAGTTAGTGCCAAAAAGATTAAGCTCTTCCAGACCTCTATAAGGTTTCTTGGTCATGACCTTTATCAAGGTAGCTACAAACCGATATGTAGAGCCATTGAGTTCTCTTCTAAATTTCCTGATGAAATTATTGATAAAACCCAATTACAAAGGTTTTTAGGAAGTTTGAATTACGTTGCTGATTTTATTCCTAAGATCAGACAAACTTGTGAACCTTTATATAAAAGGCTCAAGAAAAAACCTGTTCCTTGGGGACCTGACCAAACTCAGGCTGTAATTGTTATTAAAAAACTAGTTCAGAGTCTCCCTTGTTTAGGAATCCCTAATCCTAATGATTTTATGATTGTAGAAACTGATGCTTCTGACTTAGGATATGGAGGTATTCTGAAACAAAGAAGTTCTATAGAATCTCCTGAACAATTAGTTCGTTTTACTTCAGGAATCTGGAATTCTGCTCAAAAGAATTATTCTACTGTTAAAAAAGAAATCTTGTCTATAGTGCTATGTATCACAAAATTTCAAGATGACTTAATAAACAAAGAATTTTTATTAAGAGTTGATTGTAAATCAGCTAAAGAAATTTTACAAAAGGATGTAAAAAATTTAGTGTCAAAACAAATATTTGCTAGATGGCAAGCTCTACTATCTAGCTTTGATTTTCAAATTGATTTTATAAAAGGAGAAAATAACTCTTTACCTGATTTTCTAACAAGAGAATTTTTACAGGGAAAAAATGAGGCCTTTCAAGCCTAATACTCCTTCGAAAGAAGGAAAACCTATGGCGAAACCATTCGTCTTACCTCCTTTAACACCGGCAAAAACCCCACAAAGACCGGTATTTGATAATAGATTTACTATGCTTGCGGACTATCCAAAATTGCCCGCTCCACCTCCCAATCCTACCAAATTAATACAATTAAGGCCAAATAGACCTTTGACTCCTGGAGCATCAAGTTCTAATGTCCAAACTAAAGACAATTATACAATGAAGACCCCCGAGTCGTTTGCTCAAGCTGTTAAACCTGAATTACCTACTCCAACTACTATCCCAAAGGAAGAAAAATTTGACTTTGTAACAACTCAAATGTTACCTCTATTGGCTCTAGACAGAGAGTATGAAAACCTTGAGGTTGGAACTCTTATTAAACCTTGCTACACAAATGGCAACTTTGTTGATACAGATTGTTCTTACAAGACCAGAAAGTTTTACGAAGCTATTTTGGTAGACACAGAATCCATTGAGATTGAACATAACAGGGATGAACATAATCCTGACTTTATAAGATATTCTCGATTCACTATCAAGAGGATTTTATCACCATATGAATGGTATACTGATCATTTACACACTCCAGTATCTTTGTCCATGCCGCACAAGCCACAAATTTATAATTGGCATGACTACAAAGCAGCTTGGTTCAATTTTATGTATCTTAGGCCAAGACACACTTGGTTTGTTAAATACTGTCCAAAAATAATTAAGTCGATTATTCCTAAATGGTTCTACGAATGGTGGAACATTTTTGGAGGAAATCTGCAGATATTACCACAACAATTTCACATCAGGTTCACTGAGTTCCAAAGTACTATAGATATATCTACTCTCCCAGAGTATATCAAATTATGTAAGTTCTTTATTCAGAAAAGAATTTCTTATATTATTTCTTGGAATTTCACCAAGGTAGAAATAGACAAAATACGCTTCTTAGCTAAAGAAGTAATGATTAAAGGGTGGACTCCTAAGCCAAGCGGAATCAAGCCCACTATCAACCTAGCAGCAGTCAATCCTGCTAAGCAAAAGGCTTCAAAAGAAGAACTCAAAGCAAAGCTCAAAAGAGCTATGGATAATCTTGAAGATTATACTGAAACTCAGATAATGCAGCTAATCAGTGATGCCGCGTCATCTGGAAGCAGTAACGGGGACATGTGTGATCTCAAAGGAATCGCACAGTCATATGTGGACCCCGATTATGAATAGGATTATGGCTCTTGGAAAAAGCAGAGACCAAAGGTCGGAATTGCTTTATTCAAAGAGACGTCTTACTATTCCTAAAAGGAATCCCATGTGCTTTACTTAAAGTAATGGACCCCTATACCGACAATCACAAAAGAATTGGACCCCTCTATTGACAATCCATAAAGAATTGTCTCTTCAATTATTGTAAAGGAGATTCCTTATTCTATAAAAGGAAGACTCTTTCAACATTAGAGGGCATCAGCTATTTTCCCAATACTGAAAACCTCTCTATTCCCTAAGCTTTCAATGTTTTTAATGCTTCTGTCTGTAGCTCTTCATATGTTCATATAAATAAAAATTTGTAAGTTTTTATAACTCTCTTTGTTATTCTTCTGTATAAATTTTGTCGTATTTTACTAATACAACTTCGGAGGATTATCGCCGATCCGTTACGGTAATCCTCCGAAGTTGTATTACGACAAAATTTATACAGAAGAATAACAAAGGGAGTTATAAAAACTTACAAATTTTTATTTATATGAACATATGAAGAGCTACAGACGGAAGCATTAAAAACATTGAAAGCTTAGGGAATAGAGAGGTTTTCAGTATTGGGAAAATAGCTGATGCCCTCTAATGTTGAAAGAGTCTTCCTTTTATAGAATAAGGAATCTCCTTTACAATAATTGAAGAGACAATTCTTTATGGATTGTCAATAGAGGGGTCCAATTCTTTTGTGATTGTCGGTATAGGGGTCCATTACTTTAAGTAAAGCACATGGGATTCCTTTTAGGAATAGTAAGACGTCTCTTTGAATAAAGCAATTCCGACCTTTGGTCTCTGCTTTTTCCAAGAGCCATAATCCTATTCATAATCGGGGTCCACATATGACTGTGCGATTCCTTTGAGATCACACATGTCCCCGTTACTGCTTCCAGATGACGCGGCATCACTGATTAGCTGCATTATCTGAGTTTCAGTATAATCTTCAAGATTATCCATAGCTCTTTTGAGCTTTGCTTTGAGTTCTTCTTTTGAAGCCTTTTGCTTAGCAGGATTGACTGCTGCTAGGTTGATAGTGGGCTTGATTCCGCTTGGCTTAGGAGTCCACCCTTTAATCATTACTTCTTTAGCTAAGAAGCGTATTTTGTCTATTTCTACCTTGGTGAAATTCCAAGAAATAATATAAGAAATTCTTTTCTGAATAAAGAACTTACATAATTTGATATACTCTGGGAGAGTAGATATATCTGTAGTACTTTGGAACTCAGTGAACCTGATGTGAAATTGTTG
>JAGDQO010002846.1:0-54260 GCA_018342035.1 Solanum appendiculatum
CTCCTCTCTTAATCTTTGCAACACAACCCTCAAGTGACCCATATGTTCTTCCTCACTATGCGAATAGATTAAAATATCATCAATGAAGACCACAACAAAGGAATCAAGGTAGGTTTTAAAGACCCTATTCATTAGGTCCATGAAGGTAGCCGGTGCATTGGTCAACCCAAAGGACATGACCACAAATTCATAATGTCCATACCTAGTCCGGAAGGCTGTCTTGGGAATGTCACCCTCCCTCACCCTCACTTGATGATACCCAGACCGAAGATCAATCTTAAGAGGAAGTGGCTAGCCCTTCAATTGTCGAACAAATCATCAATCTAGGAAGAGGATAGTATTCTTGACGTGGACCCTATGGATGTTGCCGGGTAACGATACACATTCCTAAAGGACCCATCTTTCTTCTTCACAAACAACACCGGTGCACCCATGGTGATTGGCTAGGCCTAATAAAACCCTTCTCCAACAAGTCCCTCAATTGTTCTTTCAACTCCTTTAACTCCGCCGGGGCCATACGGTAAGGGGGAATAGAAATGGGTTGAGTATCGGGGAGGAGGTCTATGCCAAAATCTATTTCCCTTTCGGGAGGAACACCGGGAAGGTCATTAGGAAAGACATCAAGGAATTCATTTACGACCGGAACCGACTCTATAAGAAGGGTTTTGGACTCCACATCCCTAACCCTCATAAGGTGATAGAGACACCCCTTAGAGATCAACTTACGGGCTTTAATGCAAGAGATGAATCTACCCTTGACTACCACATTTTGGCTTTCCCACTCAAGAATGGGTTCACTTGGGAATTGGACTTGACCCTACGGGTTCTACAATCAATAGAAGCATAGTATGCATGCAACCAATCCATCCCAAGAACAACATCAAAATCGACCATGTTCAACTCAACAAGATCACAAGGCAATATTTTATGCAAGATGCAAATAGGACAATTTCTATAGACCTTCCTAGCAACAATATATGCACCAATAGGAGTAGACACCTTATATGACTCACGCAACAAGTCGGGCTCGTCTTCCTCTTGTATTAGGCATGATCTAGCATAACAAAGAACAACCGTTAGGGAAGAACTTAATTCAACTCTACAGCACGACTTAGAACATGGAGAAGGGAAACATTTCCTAAAACGTCTCATAGCCTCCTACTCATAGTTGTGGTGCACAACACAACCATGAATCGGACTCTAATCAACGCGGTGTTGGACTCCGAGGATCATTCAACCTAGTGCTCTGATACCAAGTTTGTCACGACCCAAGCCTAGGGCCTAGATGTGACCGGCGAATGGGGAACCCGAAGGAACCCCAAACAAGCCTCATAGCGTATCATTACACATCCTTGGTCGCGGAAGCAATTAAATGACCATAAGCGATAAGCATAATCAAGGGGGAAATCGGGACTAAGGGAGCAAGAAAAAAAAGAAATGATACATAAATACCATAGATGAGTCAAGCTCAAGCATAATACACAACTTGTCCAACACCACCTCTAACACATGAGTACTTAGCGGGGGCCAAGACAAACTACCGGGCTCACCCTCATAGTCAAAACATAACTAGAAAGGAAAAGTTTTATACATAGCAAAAGATCATGAGCAACGTCCCCGAAATGGAGGACTCACCAATAACCACTATAGAAAATCGTACATAGCACGCACGAGGATGGTGTCACGACCCAAGCCTAGGGCCTAGATGTGACCGCGAATGGGGAACCCGAAGGAACCCCAAACAAGCCTCATAGCGTATCATTACACATCCTTGGTCGCGGAAGCAATTAAATGACCATAAACGATAAGCATAATCAAGGGGGAAATCGGGACTAAGGGAGCAAAAAAAAAGAAATGATACATAAATACCATAGATGAGTCAAGCTCAAGCATAATACACAACTTGTCCAACACCACCTCTAAACATGAGTACTTAGCGGGGGCCAAGACAAACTACCGGGCTCACCCTCATAGTCAAAACATAACTAGAAAGGAAAAGTTTTATACATAGCAAAAGATCATGAGCAACGTCCCCGAAATGGAGGACTCACCAATAACCACTATAGAAAATCGTAATAGCCACGCGGAGGAGGATGGTCAAGCGGTGCTCCGGTCCCTACATGGTGACATCAATTAGGCATAGAGTATGCGTTAGTACATTTGAATGTACTAAGTATATGGGATGCAATGCAATGCTACATTAGATGGATATCCTAGGAAAAATGCGTAATCATACCCAATAGATAGCATATTAATGAAATGATATGTATAATGATGCTTACATAAAAATCATATTTAGTGGGACGTAGTACATGTGTGGCGAGTGACCATCAATATAGTATTTCCAAGGCCTACCACCCCCTTGGAGAGGCGAAAGAGGTACAAACCCCTCAATATGGTTACACGGGCCTACCACCCCCGAGCTAGGGACCAAGGTACAAACCCCTCGATACGGTTATACGGGCCTACTACCCCCCGTACTAGGCAACCAAGGTACCAACCCCTCGATACGGTTATACGGGCCTACTACCCCCCGTACTAGGCAACCAAGGTACCAACCCCTCGATACGGTTATACGGGCCTACTACCCCCCGTACTAGGCTTGGTCGACTCACAACACTTATTTAGAGAAAATCATATACATGTGTCCATTTCATCATCATTTCAGTAATTACATAACCATCCGACTCATAGGACGTACCTTGGACCTTCCCTTTCCTAAGAATTCTATAAATGGGCATTTTATCAAACACAAGGTGGGCAATTGTTCATGTAAATGAAATCATGTATTTCAAGAATACTAAGTCCAACCAATTCCAAAATCCATATAAATCAGCCCACCAACAACATACATATATATATCAACCTTCATAATTTGATCATGGAAGCATGTAAACCATAAACATCACATAATAATTCCATTTCATGATAATATGCAAAATGGACCATAATAGGGTGTGTAGTAGTAATTCCATAATTCAAGAGTTCATAAATAATCATAAGGACCCATAAACTTGAAGTAGAAATAGAGGATAAATGGTTGGACTTGTGGAAAGGAAGGTTTCCACAATCAAACCCACATACCTCAACTTTGGAGAATCCTTGATGAAGATTGGAATGGAGAATCGAAGCTTGAGATTGAGTCTTGAATCCGGAATTAGAGCTTGAGATGTTTGAATTTGGTTGAAGATCTTGGTGGAATTTTTGGAGAGGGCTTAGAGAGTGTTTTTGGAGTTAAGAAAAATGACTAAGTATGGGACATATCCCCTTTTTATAAAAAAAACGTCTCCAACCCGCCTAAAAAAAACAGCTCACTGGAAATTGCAAATCTGCACAGACAGGTTTTACGAAAATGGTCATAACTCCCTCATCCTAACTCGGAATGAGGTGAAACCAAGTGCGTTGGAAAGCTAACTCAAAGAGCTTTAATTTAATAGGTTGCAGCCCTTCCAGTTCCTTATGTGCTAAGAGATATGCCCCTTTAAAGTTGACCCTCCAAATCGCAATTTTTGCGATTTTTGAATTTTGATACGGTTGCTCTAAAATTCGGGTTAGACCCATTTCCCACTCAATTTGACCCCACAAATAAGAATATGAAGTTGAATTTCCGAAATCATGCACGGATTTTGAGATATATGGAAATTACAATTATAGGTGTTTCCGAAGCACATTTTCGGGCATTTTTGGGGTCGTTTCAATGACCTATGCTCATACACTTCAGACAGATTCACATCTATGGTCAGTTCCGAGAATGAGGGGTAAAGCCTTTAGCCCATTGATCTCAGTCTTACTCCATAAATGTATGGATATCAGCCTCATGATATGAGCCTATTCATTTAAGCATTCATGTCTCATAGTATGCTCAGTCTTGCAAATACATGATTTACTCTCAATGGCTAGAAAAATAATGTTATGTCATGCATACTCTTATATCAGATGTCTTGAATGAATCATACGTATGATCTTTCGCCCTAAGCTCTTTTAATGATCTTTTTTAGTTTTGATAGTGGTGTTGTCGATAGTAGTTGAGTAATGATACAAGGAGAGGCTTGATGTTTCTTATTGTGATAGTGGTAGTGTTCTTATTCTATGGTTATAATGTGAAGGAGGAACATGATGGAGTTTTACTATAAGTAATAGTTAAATGAGAGCAATTAGTCAGTTCCTAGTAGTAATGCGTGAAATTTTAGTTGGTAGAGATGATGAGAGAATGAGAAATTCTTAGAAGGATTGGTTAGTAGAATTCCATGGAGTGGTTATAGTACTAGGCTGGAATGTGGTATTGTTAACATGTGGATAAATGCATGATGCATTAGGTGTTTCTTGATTTGGGCTCGAGGTTGGTTGAATGCAGTTATAAGAAGTATTCTTGGGATGACATTCCCTATAAAGGTATAAAACCTGAATCTTGTGGTTTAGATTAGTTTAACTATCTCATGTTTAGCACCTTGCGATTTAGAAAATAGGCTTTAGCACAGTAAGAACAATTTATTTGACTTAGACATTTATAAAAGTAGTCATATACTCAACTAGGAGATATGAGTTGCGGTTAATAAAGTTAGTAATCAGAAAGGAGAGCATAGTTGAGTAGTATTGCTAAGCTTAAAAGTTGCTAGTCATATCACTCAACGCATAGTATTCCTATTCTTACTTCATGCCAAGATATCCATGACTTATGTCAAATAGCTTCAGATAGAGTGTGACTATGTTCAAACTCATATCGTTCGCAACTTATGTGCTATAGACAGTTCCAAACTCTTAGTATGAATCAGATCCACCTATGTTAACAGGCAAGTTCAAAAGTCAAAAGATAGTAAGAGTAACTTTGTTCCCTTACATGCTCGGTTTAACCATCATTCAAGGATGAATAACCCCAAGGGGGAGATATTGTAACACCCCAAAAATTTCTAAGTTACGACCCAAACCATTCTTCATTTGCGTATAAGATTGTACCAACTGATTCTTAATTATTCTTAGATGCTAAGGCCAATTCTTTAGTGTGAGAATGATTTTTGATTGAATTAAGGTCACTAGAATCCCCTAGACAAAGTTGAGTTAAAACGTTTCTTACCGATTGAGTTTCAACATGAGATTTTACTTGGGTCAACTTCAAACGACCATATCTCTCAGCATATAAAAAATTTTGTGGCCTATGACCTATCAAATTAAAGGTTTGTATGAGTCCTCTTTTAAATGCCACTAAGTTTGCTCCATTTTGAGTTCGGAGTAAAATATTATGCTCATTTTTGTGAAGCCTTGTTATGCAGTCGAAGTTTCACGGACTACTTGACATACGGTGAAGTGTTTCACGCACCGTGGAGCCCTAAATGGTCCATGAAGCCTTTCTTTTAAAGCACTCCGATGGTTTTTAAGTTGGGGTCATTTTGGTCTTTCCCCTATGTGTTTTATACTTACGCTATGTCATTTTAATCCCTATTCTAAGCCTAAACAATGACGTTTTCACCTAGTTAAGGGCTTAGAAAGTGTTAATCAGTTCTTTTACGCTCATTTACACCTCAAGTCATTAGAGCAAGGTTCCAAGAGGAGAAGAGATAGGGTTCAAGTGTTTTTCGAGCTTCATCAATTTTGCCAAGAACTTTGTCCTTCCAGGTATTTAAGACTATCATTGTATTGGACTAGTTTGTTCTCACTCCCTACATATACTTTCAAATCAGTAAAAGAATAATCTAGAGTTGTATCCTTAGATTTGAGTATTCTTGAGATGAGTTGATGTTAAGTTCTGAGTTTTTGAGTTCCTGATTCTTTTTGAAATTCTATTCCTAATGATTGAATTGCTATATGTTATGCATTGAGATTCTTGAGTTGATTCATTCATGTCTATATTTAAGCATGACCCCTATTAATTGAGTATTTTGAGATGAGTAGTATCGTTGAGTTCTGAGTTCCTGAGTTCTGAGTATTGAGTTTTTTCTATATTGTTATTGAGATCCTTGAGTTGAGTTGTTCATGTCTATATTTCAGCATGAACCCTTAATTTGAGTTACAAATTTTGAGAATTATTTAAAGCCAACATTTTTGTTTAAAACTGAGTTTTTGAGAAAGTAAAGAGATTAATATTTTTACATTGATAAAATAGAACTATAATTCATGATTAGTATGACAGTCGAGTATGCCATCAATGTGTAAGCAGTATGACATCTAGATATGGCATCAATGTTTATGTAGTATGACTTCCTGAGTCATCAATGATTAGATCACAATAAACATTTATTTTAAGCTATTTTATTTTTTAATAAATTAAAGCAGAGTTTGAGTATAGTTTAAAGAGAATATTTGAGTAAAGTTAAGGGAACTAAGTAGTCCTAAATGTATCATTTTTGTTACATTGAGAAAAGACTTTGATTTCTAAACGAGTTTATGAGTTCAGAGATATTTCAAAGCAGTAACCTCTTTTAGGAGGATAGTTTGAGCAATTATCTCAAACAAGAGAAAGAGTATTTTTTATACATTTGAGCATGAGTATATGTATTATTGGGAGTAGTATTGAGCACCGATATGGCAATGAGTTCAGACAACTCAAAATCCTCATAAACCATGTCTTGCCAATACGGGTACATGATCATACTTTTTAGATGAATCCTTATTGCCAAGTGGATCCACTTAGTTGAGAGGTTCTATACCCCCAACACAGTATATGACAGTTCTGGCAGCATGGGCGAGACCCTGTATCATCACGTAGTTCATAGTGATGGTTGTCGGTTAGAGAATCTCCCAATAGAGTTAAAGTGTATTTTTATATATTACTTATTATGTTGAATTTAGAGATGACTAAGTATTTTCTAAAGCTTTAAATTATTTAACTCCTTTATTTCTTTACATCCAGCATGAGTATATTTTATCTATTGAAGTTCTTTGATTCAATTATTTCACTTTACCTATATTACATACTCGTATATTCAATATATTGATGCCATTCGACCTGTATCTTTTTATGATGCAGATACAGGTGTTCAGGATCATCAACAAGCTCTTCGTTGAGATCACTCTACACTCAAGCTAGCTTTTGATGAGCCTTCTTGCATTTCGGAGGACTTCACGTTTACTTTTTAGTTAGTAGTTTTGAGATGTCGTAGGTCTTGTCCCGACATCCTTCTTTAATAGTAGAGGCTTCATATATAGATAGAGTTGAGGAGTCTCTCAGTACTTTCTTTCCTTTAAAGATGTTTTGCAAACTATTATAATTATTACACACACACACACACACACACACATATATATATATGTATGTATGTATGAATATAAAGCTGCAATTGATAATAAGGGGAAGAAAATAGTTGTGATGCTGCAATTGATACTTGGTACTGCAGCGAAATCCAGTAGCGAAATCCTGGCTGAACTCATTGCCTTATATTGGATTCTATATATAATTTCCACAGGGAGTGATCCTGTTTTGGTCTTGTAATTGGATGTCTTAACATTGAGGGTTAAAGAATCTAAAATATTTATATCTTTGAGAGAAATAGTAAAATTTGGAAAACAGTCAAAGTAGATCGGACCACTGCAGACACTGGTTTCAACCATTCCTAAGAGTGAATCATTTAAGTCTAAGAATTTTGAGTCTCTTAGACATAGAAGGAGAGAGGTATCTAGACATTCCCTAGATAGAGGCTTAGCAGCGATTTGAACAAGCCCAAAATGAAGATAGTTATATTTACGGCTATATTTTTCTAAAGCTTTTGGGTTTAAAAGCTTAATATCCACATGATCATATTCAAGGGGGATAGTTTGTTCAATAGTTGAAATATGATAGTCACTGGTTAAAGGCCATCTAGAGGATTTGTAGATTGTGGACTGGGGATGTTTTGGAATCTTCGAGTCATCAATTGATTGCTACAAATCGGAGAAGCTAATCTCTTCTTGGAGCTTAGAACTTGGGGAAATGGTAGAAGAAGTTGTACTAGAAGAAGAAGGTTTAGAGGAAGAGGAGAAGTGAGTGAAGAAAGACATGAAGAGATCTACAAGAAAAAGTTCGACAAATAACAATAAACAACAATAATGACTTTAATGCTCTCTGTCCTTGGATCAAGAGACCATTGGGTTCCGTAAAGAAAAACATTCAAGTTCCCTACCAAGTACCCAAAAGTGAACCCCCTAAAATAATAAGGGGAAGAAAAGGGGAAAAAGGATAGAAAGCAAAAAGATAATAATTAAATAATAATGCAAGTACATAAATGTGAGTGCAAATACAATAAATTAGGCGGCAGGGCCGACCATATGTTAGATAATGCAAATAATTAATTAAAAGTAGGTGGCGGTGCCAACCATAACTTATAAAAGTAATAAGCAGAAAGATTTGAAAAGTAAAGGAAAAGACGGATTTAAAAGATTGAAATTTGATATTATTATCAAATGAACTTTAAAATACAAAAATGGGAGAGAGCAAACTCTAACCAAGTATTCTTGTGTGAGGGAGAGCTTCTTGCAAGAAAAATAATGTGTCTGCCAATATGGGAAGGGGGGATTTTTATAGCCAAAGATTTGCTACAATAAAAGTGCTACAGGAGTGCTACAGATCTACAAAGGAAAGCCTTAAAGAATATTGTTGTCTAAAGTGAAAAGACAACAATAATTATTTACTTAAAGAATATGCTCATAAATATACTTAAAGAATATGCTCATAATTATATATATATCCCATGAGAAGTAAGTATTTTGCAGCTTTACAATCAATGCGTAGTAAAAAAATTTGATTTAGTAATTCTGATTGGAATTTTGAAATGCATAAAACAATTGCAAAAATTTCCTTTTTTTATAGTAGGGTAATTTTGTTGGGCCTTATTCCAATGCTTGGATGCAAATGCAATGATATGCTCCTTTCCATTTTTTCTTTGTTTTAAGATACCACCATAACCAATGTCTGATGCATTTATTTCTACTATTTTGAAAGCAAAGGGATCAAGAAGGGACAAGCAAGGAAGATCCTTGGCTTTCAGTTTTATCTCTTTAACGACATTGGTGTGGATGTTGGTCCACGGGGGCGGAGGTTTGTTTAGCCTATCATGAAGAGGTTTTAGTAAATTTCTAAGACCTGGAATAATGGTTGCTGTGTAATTGATACACCCCAAGAATCTTTGGAGCTAAGTTTTGTCAAAAATTTGATTAGGAAATTTATCAACAAATTGAATGGATCGTTGGATAGGTATAATAGTGACTTGTTGGATATTATGCCCAAGGAACCGTATATTAATTTGGAAAATACTATATTTAGTTTTGGACAAAACTAAGCCATTATCTTTTGATGATATTGAAGAAAAATCTTAGTTGCTTGAAGTGTTGATCAATGCTAGTAGAAAATACTAGAACATCATCAATGTAAACTATAATAAATTTTGAAAAAGGATTAAAAATATCATTCATTATTTATTGAAATTCTGAGGGAGCGTTTTTCAGTCCAAAAGGCATAACATTCCATTCATATTATCCAAAAGGTACCGTAGAAGCAGTTTTATAATGATCTCTTGGATCAATTTGAATTTACCAAAAACCAGACTTGAGGTCAAATTTTGAGAAAATTGTGGCAGCATAAAGCCGATGGAGAAGATTTTTTTTGCTTAGAATAGGGTACCTAATCCAACGAAGAGCAGATTTTAAAGGCTTATAATTGATAACTAATCGAGGGACTCCCCGTTCAATTTTAGAGTTTTTGTTGACATAGAATGCCACACAACTCCAAGGGGATTTGCTTGGAGAGATGATTTGTCTTTCGAGAATGTCATTAATCTCTTCTTTCTAGTTGATCGTAAGCTCATATTTATTTGAAATAGAGTGAACTTTGGTTTCTCATCGAAGCCAGGTTCATAAGGAAGCCTAACTATGTGTTTCTTACGATCTCAGAAAGCTGTTGGTAAATCTGCACAAAGTTCTTTTTGTATTTTGACTTCTAAGGTTTTGATTTTGGCTTGGAGAGAAAGTTCCTGTAGTTCTTGTTGCAACCTTTGGAAAGCGACTTCTTCTTTGAGAAAGTTGATTTGGGCCTCTTTGTACTTTAAGGTGGAAAGGACCTTTTTGATAGGAGGTTTATCAAAAGGAAGGGAAATGTTGATGGTTTCAACTTCGATGCCTTGGTTAGTTACTCTGAAAGCTATGAGTTCTTCTATAAAAGGAGTGCGAAGTATTAGAGGATTTGTAATAGTTTGTACTAGCACGAATGAAGTTGAACTTTATAGAATAGAATCCTCTATAGAGGTTCGAACTTCTACATCAGAAAGCTTGTAACTAATGCCTAGTTTATTGCCATTGGCAGCTCTAAGGGCTTCTTTGGTTTTCTCAAAGAACTTGGTAGGAATGACTCTTTCTTGGACACAATTGAGATCAGCACCTATATCGAATAGGGCAATGATACCGAGGATGAAAGATTTGTTTACTATAAGGGTTACCCTAGTATGCCATCTATGAATAGAGATTCGTGAGAGGAAGTTAATGAAATCAACTTGTTCCTTATCATGATTTGTTTGTTCACTTTCTTTGGGAACACTAGGCGTGGATGAGAATTTATGGAGGACAAGGCGGTCTAATTCTTGCCTAGCCTTAATTTCTCTAATTTCTTCTTTAAGGAAAGCTATTTCAGACTGGAGATCATGGATAGTTATATCCTTAGATTTTTTTGAGGGAAATCGGTTTAGGATATCCGTAATATTGTAGGTGTTTGTCACTTGGGGATGAGAAAATATATGAGAGGAAGAGGTGGAAGGTTTATATAAAGCCCTTTGAATTGCACTAGATAGTGTTTTTTCTGATCAGAATCATGAAAATTACTAATAATCTCAAACAGGAGATCTTGTTCTTTTGTGAGAACATTGACCTCAGGTTGGCTAATGTGGCTCTGGTCAGATTCAGAGGTCTCTAAGTCGTCATTCTCAATCTGATTAAAATTATTTTCAAATTCATTTGATGTATAATCAGAATTTTCACTATCTTCCAGTAAGAGGTTTTGAATTTGGTTAAGGACAAACTCATCAAGGTTAAGGTTCCTGACCTTCTTAGTGAGTTTGCAATATTTGGCAATATGGTCAGGTTTATTACACTTGTAGCAGGTACCATTATTGGGCGTTGGAGGGCCAGTATTTTTGGTTATTTGTTGATGTTTTGGAGGAGAAGCCTTAGATTTTCAAAATTTTGAGGAAGGCTTGGAAGTAAAAATCCTCTTTTTTAGGGGTTGATTTTCTAACAGTTTTCTTTCTACAAGGTGGAAGGCCAAACTGTTCACAGAAACTTCCAAAATATTGATGGTTTTGAGCCCTATCTTTTGCTATTTGTCTTAAAATTTTATCTTGGCGACAAGTCTTAAGAGCAACTTGTTGGATTACGCTGGTGAGCTGGCCATAAGTAATTTGTTTATAAGGAATAACATCACCAAGGTGCAAGGTTTTGAGTTTTTCTTTGACTAGGTCCCTAAGAGACTTAGGCAATCCATCTATAAATTTTTCCTTCAAGTACAGGAGGTTAACATCTGGTTTTTCATAAATTCTTGTGAGGAAAGAATCCTTATACTCTCTAAAATTGGAAAGTGTCTTACACTCAAGATTGTTATGTATTTTGGTTGACCTTTCTCTAAAAATACCAGGACTTCCTATGAAGGTTTTAATGATGGTATAAATCAAGGTATTAGTTGAATCGGAATGGTATGACCATCCTTGAGAATTGGATTTCCTAACAAGTCGGACGCTTTGTAAGATATTTTGTTTATCTTCATCACTAAGATGTGTATCCCACCAACCTTTAAGCTGACTAGTAAAACCTGCTATGAGGACATGGGTAGTGAGCTGGTCTGAACAATTAAGGGAGGTCCTATAAGTAGTGGCAACCATTGTCATCTGCCGTAATTTGGTAAGAATGTTGTATTCAGAATATCCATCTACGTTCCATTCATAGATGCTAATTGCATTGTAGTTATTTTGCATAACCTCAGGCTTTTATTCTAAAGCAATATTTGGATTGCTAGCTCTAGAATAATAGAGTTTTGTGGTTTTTGCCAGTTGGAGTAATTAGTTCTGATGAGAGCCACCTCAAGATAGACATGATCCTCCAAAGGGTTTTCTGAATCTTGATCCGGGATATCTTCCTGAAGGACCGTGACTGATCCAGAGGATACATCCTTGTCAGGGGCGTCTGAAGCTTTGGGATATCAAGATTTTTCAATTTCTGAGATGCGTCATTGAAGATCTGAAATTTGAGGAAAATCTCGTGCCTTATGAATTTGGAGTTCTATAGCGAATGTCCTAGGGATCTCATAAGGTTTAAATAAAGGAATTGAAGAAGTAGAGGTTTCTGACGATTTAGAAGTAGTAGGTTGTTTTGACATCAAAAGTTCACCTAAAGCAAGCAACTATTTATTTGTGTAATTGTTTTGTTCAAAAAGATTTTTAATACCTCTTCCATTAATGGTTTCGCTGTCTGCTTTTCTTTTAAAAGGAGTTGTAGTAATGGAGCTAACACCAAAAGACATTGTAAAACCTTGTGATGGGGGAGTTCAGATGTTATGTCTCCCCCATTTAAGGTTTTCTATAATTTTGAAACATTGATTGATTTTCAAAATGGAAAATCTGTTTGGTGATAATCAACGTAAGCCTCAAACCATTCAAAGAAATTAATTTGTTTTTGTACAGAGTTTAGAAAATTATAATAAATTTCATGAAGGTTTTGTTTTTCTTTGATTTGAAAATTGTTTAAAAACCATTTTCTCTTTAAAACATTCCCTTGAGAATAAAATTCTTTCTTAAGTTTTTCTTTATAATTTGAAAATCTTGTGTCAAAACATCTAGCTCTCCACCTAGTGACGAGTAAGTGGGGATTGAGGTTGATCATCATTGACTTCTATTGGAGGCGGCGTCTCTACAGAGTATTTTGCTTGGGGGATCCTAGAACTAAAGTTAACTGTCTCAACTCTAGTTGGAAATGAAGAGATCGAATGCCTTGCAGTTTGGATTTCTAGTAGAGAAGAAGATGATGTAGAGACTCTTTGGCTAAGAGATCTTTGGAAAGAAATAGAAACTGCCCTGCTAGAAAATTGTTGGATCTAAGAAAGCATAGTATTCTCAGGTTTCTCTGCAGGAGTGGCATCTTGCAACAACTACTTTTGGGGTTACAAAACTTGACTCCAAGAAATTGGCTTGGGTACAGATAAATGAGATCTTTGTAGATCTGTTTTGAAAAGGACAGTCTCCACCTTTATAGCTACTTCTCATAGCTCTGGTGTAAAAGCCACTACAACATTTTTAGTCCTTTAGCTACTCTTGAGAAGTGTGGCCTAAACTATCAAAAAGTGTTGTCTTTGATCAAAGGCCACAGTTATTGACTTTAGACAATACTTTTCTAGGGGTGGCCAAAAGTAGCGTAATATTTTCCCTAAGGCAACGCTTTTCAAGTGTTACTTAAGAACCTACACTTCAAAAGCGTGACCTATAAGATAAAAAGGCCACGCTTTTAGCTTCTCATATGGCAACGCTTTCCATGATCTCACACTACGTTTTCAAATGTGGTCTATAATACCTGAAAGGCCACACTTGCAAAATGTGCCCTTTTCTACGTTCTTTATAGCAACATTTTTTAAGTGTATCCTTTGGTAATGTACATGTCACAATTTACGCTAAATAAAATACACAATTGACATCCCTATGGCCACACTTTTCAACTGTGGTAATTTGTGTAGGCTATAAAATATTTTTAAAAAATATTAATATGCCTCTAATTTATTTTGTATACATCCAATAATCAAACTAGACATTATTATTCTATTTATACTATCTCAAGCACTAAATTAGCCCAGAAATAACTCAAAATAATAATTTAAATGTACAAATTTTGCAATTAACTTTGGGAAAGCAACATACGTGCACTAGAAAAGAATTTCACATAATCAAAATAATTCAAGTACTGCACACATTAATAAACCAATATTTCAAGATGTGCACTAGAAAAAAATTCACCAAAATCAAATTCGGATATCACAATTGGTTAACAAGTCTTCATCGTTCACTTCAATAAATGAAATTCACTTGTGCCACCATTTAAAATTTTATCACACATTTTCCTACACATTGAAAATAAAATTACAAATTAGAAAGAAATCAATTTATATAGTACACATATAATATCATAAACATATAGTATGTATCCGAGATGTGCATATATTGCCGCAACCACACCATTACTAAAAAGAATTGCAATCCACTGACACACATTTATTTTCATCCTCCAGAATTTTACTCGTGTCAGAATTACATTTTAAATATCTATAGAAAAAAAAATTGAGTGTTATCCATCAAAAATCACATCTTGAGGAATGCAAAACAATAACAGAAGTGTAGTTGTAGGATATCAGCGCAGAACAAATACCTACATACACCAAGCACAGGAACAATATATTATTGTACCAAATTCTTTAGCTTTCTTATTCTTCTCCTAGTACTTTTATTCTTCTCCTAGTACTTTTCTATTACAGAAATACACCCACTAAAGACTGGTATTAAAATGTTATTCTAACCTTCATAAACCAATAACAAAAAAAAAACGAAAGGGGAAAAATTATAGTTCATATGCTTAACAAAAAATAAGATATGACCCAGAGTATTTCATGTAAACGCACTTAGAAGACGCACGTAGTTACAAGATGCTCTTATGTTTGAGAAAACATGCTTGAATTTGCAGAGAAAGTTCACATAAAATAGCCTTAATAGCTTCACGTTTATCAGTGACTCATAATTGTGTATAACTCACAAACAGTGGTAAATTCACATAGAAATTGTAGGATGAAGTCAAGTCATTGGGTATAGGATGCCCAACAAAATAGTGGAAATGCTGCTCCAACAGGAATCTCAACGATCAACTTGGAAAACAAATATGATCCCAGAGCATAAGACCTTTTCACACGCTCTCTATCAACAATTGCTCGTTCCCTGGGAAAGACACCAACTGTGTTTGTGAGAGCATCCATTGCAGTGTTTTTTGCTGCAATCTGTGCATGAACACATGAAGATGGAAAGGAAATTTATTAGGAACCTCATGGCCTCATCAATATGGCACTCTGTATTTTCATGCTTGATGCTTTTTAATGGCTTGAAGTATGGCATCTTCACCCAATTTAGGTTACTTGGCCACAGATTATTAGCTGGGCAATAGGTTAAACTTTAAAGAATAAAAAGATATTTCTTTTGAGTACAAAAAACTCGAGGAAAGAAAAGTTACTCTTCCTATTCTCACGCAATCAAGAATACATATTGATGCTACATTAATCATATTCATAGAACCTGATATAAATATTCTGGCATTTCTCACATGAAGTGATCCCATCTCGTCTTGTATGAAGTTTGTGATCTTCCCATTCTCCAGACTAAAGAACCAAATATCGAAGCTGATGCAATTGACATTCTCGCCCAAACTTTGTTTGTTGGTCAATCACGAGAAGCCTTAATCAATTTAATTAGATGGGACTCCTCAATCTGCAAGTAAATAAATAAAGCATATCTAGAGATAGGGTAAGCTAAAACTAGCTAACTAACATGGTGATGCAGTTAGACTTGAACAAATGAGCTAAAACTCTCTGTTTTACATCTGTTCAATTTTCCAGACAAATGAACAAACCATGCTTTATATATGATTTATAGTTCCAGCAATTAAATGAAGCAGTTGAGTTATGTCACTATTTATAATCAGCATGGTAACTTCTTCTGGATTCCCATTTAAGTAGAGTAATTATATCGGAAGAAAATTAGATAGATGCGACTCACTTGCATCTATGAACGTTTTAGAAGTAACCTGAACTGCCTCCACCAACCACCTTTATGTGAAATAGAATATACACATTCTAGAAAACTATAGTCTATATATATTAGATCAGCCAAAATATAACGGGATTGGCATGATCTGGACAAATGTATCAGTCAGTTAGTAACCACCATCAATACTTTATTAATACAATGCAATATTCTATTAAAGTGAATCATAGGAAATTAAGATTGCTTCATATCCATATGGAAATTGCTTAACTTAAATGCATAAATTTACAAGTCTACATGCACGCACACACATTCACTGGCCCCATGACACACTTACATAAATGCCTTGCATTCACTTTCCATTCTAGGCGCACTTACATAAATGCCTTTGCTGCTTTACTGAATCCACAGCCTCAACCTGTTGCCTCGGAAGATATCACTCCTTCACTCCTATAAAGAATACTGAGCAGATACACATTGTTAGAGGAATGAAGTAGGCCAGGACTAAGAATTGTTCATGTCATTACACAAACAGAAGATACACATACCCATTCATCTACTTTTAAACCTCACAAATTTTGGACTTGTGTTGACTAGAGGTTTCTTGTTAGTTTCTGTTACAGGCTCAACTTGGGCTAGTTGACATTTTAATTTATCTAGTGTCTTTAATCATTCAAATTTCTTTGGTTGGAAATTGATATTAGCACAATGAACAAATAAAAATATAACAAGCTTAACTCTTACCAGAGAAGAGAGTTCAAGGTCCAAGAAGACCACCTTCAGAGAGGGCTAAAGTGTAACTTGATCCTTTTGTTCATCAAACTGCATAAAACGAATTAACGAGGGCTACGGCACCCAAAACTAGTAGACTTTGGACACACACATGAGATATTCATATATGGGGAATCAACAATGACTGCTTCAGCTCGTTCACAACCATCAAAACATCAAAAACATTGAAAAAGAAGACTGTCTGACCGTCATCTTGAAACATCAAGAGTTAGAGTACTTCTGGAGGTCAAATGTAGCAGCTATTTGGTTCAGTAGTTTGAAGATTAAACATTCAAAAGGAATCGGAAACTAACTTAAGAATTTTAAAAGTAAGTAGAAGTGTAAACCACTGCTTATATTTTATCATCCATATAGATTAATAGTTGGGATAACAATGCAAAATATATGAATGGTGTTTCACAAGATTTATCACAAATATTTAAACTGAAGAAAAAAGTTTATAAATCAGTGGCCTAAAAAGTTATACAGAAATTGTAAATCCATTATAAACAATGGCACCTCATACTAAAAACGTTATTTAACTAAAACTGAAAATTCAGAAATTACATTTATTATGAACCTCAAAAGATTGAAAGGTTGCATAGGAAGGGTTGAACAAGAAATAGTAAAAAGTCACTTACCTTAAATGCTAAAAAAGAGGATACACACTTGTTGCGGTGCTATTCACCAGGATCTGAAGCCTCACTGCCTCATCAAGTCCACATCCGATTCAACAAGTACTCTCTTCCACTGCCACCCGTATATCTAGGTCAAGGAGTTAGTTACATAGTATTTGGCCTGTTCAGTGTTAAGAGTATATATCTACAACTGATTTCAGGGTTGAAACATTGTAAGGAAGTGAAGAAATTTCTACCTTTAAACTTGTAAGGAAGTAAAACAAAACACAACCTGATTCCACAGAGGAACAAAATCGAAGGAGAACACTACAGCAATTTCGTCATAGGAACTCTTATGAGGCTTTTAGGTGAAGAAACCCTTTCTATCATCGCTCTCTAATTTGGGGGAAAAAATAGTATCCGAGTGCTAATTTTTTCCTTTTAGAAATTATAGGAAAATAGGCATCTGACTTTTGAATTTTGCCTTTTGAAATTGGGGGAAAAGTAGAAACATGGAGGGAATAATTATTTTGGTGAACTTTTATTAGAATTATAAGGGTACACTTATAAAGTGTTGTATTTTGAATTATAAAAATAGCACGTTTTAAAAGTGTAGTCAAATGTGTAACTAGGCGTTGCTAGTTTTATTATGATTCGGCTACGCTTCAAAAGTGTAGTCTATAATTTTAAAGAGCAGTTTTTGTGTCCTAAGGCAACCACCTTGAAAACGTTTTCATAGATACTTTTGGCATCACATTTTAAGTGTTGTCTAAAATTGATGTGGCCTTAGACCGAATTTGTTGTAAGGCTGAACTCATTGCCTTATATTGGATTCTATATATAATTTCCACAGGGAGAGGGATCATGTTTTGGTCTTGTAATTGGATGTCTTAACATTGAGGGTTAAAGAATCTAAAATATTTATATCTTTGAGAGAAACTATAAAATTTGATAAACAATCAAAGTAGATC
This sequence comes from Solanum appendiculatum, assembly GCA_018342035.1. NCBI lineage: Eukaryota > Viridiplantae > Streptophyta > Magnoliopsida > Solanales > Solanaceae > Solanum > Solanum appendiculatum. Next base: position 18,094 of record JAGDQO010002846.1, read on the forward strand.
GGACCATTCCAGAGACTGGTTTCAACCATTCCTAAGAGTGAACCATTGAAGTCTAAGAATCTTGAGTCTCTTAGACATAGAAGGAGAGAGGTATCTAGACCTTCCCTAGATAGAGGCTTAGCAGCGATTTGAACAAGCCCAAAATGAAGATAGTTATATTTACGGCTATATTTTTTAGAGCTTTTGTGTTTAAAAGCTTGATATCCACATGGTCAGATTCAAGGGGGATAGTTTGTTCAATAGTTGAAATGTGATAGTCACTGGTTAAAGGCCATTTGGAGGATTTGTAGATTGTGGACCGGGGATGTTTTGGAATCTTCCAGTCATCAATTGATTACTGCAAATCAGAGAAGCTAATCTTTCTTTCAGCTTAGAACTTGGGGAAATGGTAGAAGAAGTTGTACTAGAAGAAGAAGGTTTAGAGGAAGAGGAGAATGGAGTGAAGAAAGATATGATGAGATCTGCAAGTAAAAGTTAGGCAAATAACAATAAACAACAATAATGACTTTAATGCTCCCTGCCCTTGGATCAAGAGACCATTGGGTTCCGTAAAGAAAAACATTCAAGTCATTAACTTAATAATATATAGGAGAGTCAGCTCTGATAGTTAAATTAATGGGGTCTTGTACCAATTTTAATGCCAAGGCTAAATTCATCTTATATCAAGAAGTTCTTTAAATTAGATGATCCAAAGGTTATCAACAACCATTCTGCAAGTCCACTAAGTCTTTTTCAGTAATCCACCCATTGACGCTTAGGTACCTACAGTGTAGATCTCAAGAGATCACAATATCATCCGTCCTAAGATCCTCATATTATAAAATAGATCTTAACAATTTTTATAAGTTGTTTCAAGCTTTCCATGTTTAAATTACAGATCTGATAGTACTGTACACCAAAAATTTAAAAACATAAATATTAATCCTTACTTCCCCCCATGGCTCTGATACAAAGTACTCGGAAGCGAACCCCCTAACAAAGATCTCATTTATCTGTACCCAAGCCAATTTCCTGGAGTCAAGTTTCATTATCCCAAAACTGGTTGTTGCAAGACGCCACTCCTGCAGAGAAACCTGAAAATACTATGGTTTCCCAGATCCAACAATTTTCTAGCGGGGTAGTTTCTATTTCTTTCCAAAGATCTCTTAGCCAAAGTGTCTCCACATTATCTTCTGCTCCTCCAGAAATCCAAACAGCAAGGCATTCGGTCTCTTCATTTCCTACTAGAGTTGAGACAGTTAACTTTGGCTCTAAGATCCCCCAAGCAAAATACTCTGTAGAGACGCCGCCCCCAATAGAAGTCAATGATGATCAACCTCAATCCCCCACTTACTCATCACTAGGTGGAGAGCTCGATGTTTTGACACAAGATTTTCAAATTGATAAAAAAAACTTAAGAAAGAATTTTATTTTCAAGGAAATGTTTTAAACAGAAAATGGTTTTTTTAACAATTTTCAAATCAAAGAAAGACAAAACCTTCATGAAATTTATTATAATTTTCTAAACTCTGTTCAAAAACAAATTAATTTCTTCGAATGGTTTGAGGCTTTACGCTGATTATCACCAAACAGATTTTCCATTTTCAAAATCAATCAATGTTTCAAAATTATGGAAAACCTTAAATGGGGGAGACGTAACATCTGAACTCCCCCCATCACAAGGTTTTACAATGTCTTTTGGTGATAGCTCTATTAATGCGACTCCTTTTAAAAGAAAAGCAGACAACGAAACCATAAATGGAAGAGATATTAAAAATCTTTTTGAACAAAACAATTACACAAATAAATACTTTCTTGCTTTAGGTGAACTTTTGATGTCAAAACAACCCTCAGCACCACCTACTGCTTCTAAATCATCTGAAACCTCTACTTCTTCAATTTCTTTGTTTAAACCTTATGAGATCCCTAGGACATTCGCTACAGAACTCAAAATTCATAAGGCGCGAGATTTTCCTCAAATTTTTGTCCTTCAACGATGCATTTTAGAAATTGAAAATTCTTTATATCTCGAAGCTCCAGACACCCCTGAAAAGGATGTATCCTCTGGATCAGTTACGGTCCTTCAAGAAGATATCCCGGATCAAGATTCAGAAAACCCTCCAAAGGATCATGTCCATCTTGAGGTGGCTCCCATAAGAACTATTTACTCCAACTATGCAAAATAACTACAATGCCAATAACATCTATGAATGGAACATTGATGGATATTCTGAATACAACATTCTTTCCAAATTACAGCAAATGACAATGGTTGCCACTGCTTATAGGACCTCCCATAATTGTTCAGACCAACTCACTAACCATGTCCTCGTAGCAGGTTTTACTGGTCAGCTAAAAGGTTGGTGGGATACATATCTTAGTAATGAAGATAAACAAAATATCTTACAAAGTGTCTGACTTGACCCTTTATGAAATCCAATTCTCAAGGATGGCCATACCATTCCTGATTGTACTAATACCATGATTTATACCATCATTAAAACCTTCATAGGAAGTCTTGGTATTTTTAGAGAAAGGTCCACTGAAATACTTAACAATCTTAAGTTCAAGACACTTTCAAATTTTAGAGAGTATACAAATTTTTTCCTCACAAGAATTTATGAAAAACCAAATGGTAACCTCCCATACTGGAAGGAAAAATTTATAGATGGATTGCCTAAGTCTCTTAGGGACCTAGTCAAAGAAGAACTCAAAAACTTACACCCTTGTGATGTTATTCCTTATGAACAAATTACTTATGGACAACTCACTAGCGTGATCCAACAAGTTGCTCTAAAGATTTGTCGCCACGATAGAATTTTAAGGCAAATAGCAAAAGATGCTCAAACTCGTCGAGATTTGGGAAGTTTCTGTGAATAGTTTGGCCCTTCACCTTGTAGAAAGAAAACTATTAGAAAATCAACCCCTAAAAAAGAGGATTCTACTTCCAAGCCTTCCTCAAAATTTCAAAAATCTAAGCCTTCTCCTCTAAAACATCAACAAATAACCAAAAAGACTGGCCCTCCAACGCCCAATAATGGTAATTTCTACAAGTGTATTAAACCTGGCTATATTGCCAAATATTGCAAACTCTCAAAGATCGTTAGGAACCTTAACCTTGATGAGTCTGCCCTTAACCAAATTCAAAACCCCTTACTTGAAGATATTGAAAATTCTGATAATGCAGAATATGAATTTGGAAATACTTTCAATTAGATTGAGAATGACTACTTAGAGACTTCTGAATCTGACCAGAGCCACATAAGCCAACCTGAGGTCAAGGTTCTCTCAAAAGAACAGGATCTCCTACTTGAGATTATTAGTAATTTGCTTGATTTTGATCAGAAAAAAACACTATCTAGAGCAATTCAAAATGGCTTTACATAAACCTTCCACCTCTTCCTCTCATATATTTTCTCATCCCCAAGTAAAAAAAACCTACAATATTACGGATATCCTAAACCGATTTCCCTCCAAAAATTCTAAGGATATAACTATCCATGATCTCCGGTCTGAAATAGCTTTCCTTAAAGAAGAAATTAGAGGTATTAAAGCTGGGCAAGAATTATACCACCTTGTCCTCCACCAATTCTCGTCCACGCCTAGTGTTCCCAAAGAAAGTTAACAAACAAATTACGATTAGGAACAAGGTGATTTAGTGAACTTCCTCTGACGAATCTCTATTCGTAGATGGCATACTAGGGTAATCCTTATAGTAAACTAATCTTTCATCCTAGATATCGTTGCCCTATTCGATACATGCGTTGATCTCAATTGTGTCCAAGAAGGACTCATTCCTACCAAGTTCTTTGAGAAAACTAAAGAAGCCCTTAGAGCTGGCAATGGCAATAAACTAGGCATTAGTTACAAGCTTTCTGATGTCGAAGTTCGAACCTCTATAGAGGATTCTATTCTATCAAGTTAAACTTCATTCGTGCTAGTAAAAGATATTACCAATTCTGTAATCCTTGGCACTCCTTTTATAGAAGAACTCATACCTTTCAAAGTAACTAACCAAGGCATCGAAGTTGAAAGCATCAACATTTCCCTTCCTTTTGATAAACCTCCTATCAAAAAGGTCCTTTCCACCTTAAAGAACAAAAAGGCCCAATTCAACTTTCTCAAAGAAGAATTCACTTTCCAAAGGTTGCAACAACAACTACAGGAACCTTATCTCCAAGCCAAAATCAAAACCTTAGAAGTCAAAATACAAAAAGAACTTTGTGCGGATTTACCAACAACTTTCTGGGATCCTAAGAAACACATAGTTAGGCTTCCTTTTGAACCTGGCTTCGATGAGAAAACCATCCCTACCAAAGCTCTCCCTACTCAAATGAATCATGAGCTTACGATCCACTGCCAAGAAGAGATTAATGACCTTCTCGAAAAACAAATCATCTCTCCAAGTAAATCCCCTTGGAGTTGTGCTACATTCTACGTCAACAAAAGTTCTGATATTGAATGGGGAGTCCCTCGATTAGTTATCAATTATAAGCCTTTAAACTTTGCTCTTCGTTGGATTAGGTACCCTATTCCAAACAAAAAAGATCTTTTCCATCGGCTTTACGCTGCCATAATTTTCTCAAAATTTGACCTCAAGTCTGGTTTTTGGCAAATTCAAATTGATCCAAGAGATCGTTATAAAAATGCTTTTACGGTACCTTTTGGACAATATGAATGGAATGTTATGCCTTTTGGACTGAAAAACGCTCCCTCAGAATTTCAAAAAATAATGAATGATATTTTTAATCCTTTTTAAAAATTTATTATAGTCTACATTGATGATATTCTAGTATTTTCTACTAGCATTGATCAACACTTCAAGCATATGAGAATTTTCTTCAATATAATCAAAGATAATAGCTTAGTTTTGTCCAAAACTAAATATTGTCTTTTCCAAATTAATATATGGTTCCTTAGGCATAATATCCAACAAGGCACTATTATACCTATCGAACGATCCATTCTATTTGCTGACATATTTCTTGATCAAATTCTTGACAAAATCCAGCTCCAAAGATTCTTGGGGTGTGTCAATTACATAGCAAACTTTAGTACAGGTCTTAGCAATTTACTAAAACCTCTTCATGATAGGCTAAAGAAACCTCCTCCCCCGTGGACCAACATCCACACCAATGTCATTAAAGAGATAAAACTGAAAGCCAAGGATCTTCCTTGCCTGTCCCTTGTTGATCCTTCTTCATTCAAAATAGTAGAAACAGATGCATCAAACATTGGTTATGGTGGTATCTTAAAACAAAAAAAGAATGGAAAGGAGCATATCATTTGATTTGCATCCAAGCATTGGAATAAGGCCCAACAAAATTATCCTACAATAAAAAAGGAAATTTTGCAATTGTTTTGGGCATTTCAAAATTTCAATCAGATTTACTAAATCAAATTTTTTTACTACGCATTGCTTGTAAAGCTACAAAATCCGTTTTGCAAAAAGATGTTCAAAACCTTGCTTCTATGCATATATTTGCTAGATGGCAAGCTATTTTATCTATTTTTGATTTTGATATAGAGTATACCAAAGGGAGCTCAAACTCTATTGCGAACTTTCTTACTCGAGAATTCTTGCAGGGTAGGTGATTATGGGTAGGAAAAAGAAAATAGAACTATTGGAAATGAGTACACAAGATGAGATTGAAACAATAGTTGGACACCAACCAACAAAAAACTCATTACTATTAGTTTCTCAACAACAAACAAATTCAGTTGCTACCAAGAAACCCTCAACTAGTGCAGCTGGATCAATCCAGCCAAGATAACAAACTTAAGAAGATTTCGTTATAAAAGGAATTCCACAATCTTTCATCTTGGAAAATGCAAGTCCAATCCCAATTTCTAGTCTGAAAAAATGGGCAGACCTAGTTGAGGAAGAAGAACAAAATCAGCTAGCCCAAACAATGTCTACCTCATGGACAGAGGAAGATTTCAAAAACTGGTGCCAGCTCATGGGTTTTAAGGAACCCACAGTTATGTCTAGTACCAGCAGAAGAGATTTGATTAATCAATACCTCTTTTTCAAAAAAAAATGCTCTCAAGCGGTGGCAGAAAGTCACGTTTCAACATCCTCTTCCCGCCCTTTGGCTGCTATTAGAACCACTAAAGCACCGGTGGAGGCAGTAAACCCCATCAATTTCTCATTTAACTCATCACAAAACACAAGCACACGCACGGTATGCCCAATACCAAAAAAATCAATTTCTTCACCCACACCCAACAAATTTCTTCAACCGGAGAATCCTCCTCTGACGATCCAACTTACTTCAAAAATGATTGTATCTACCCACTAATACAAATAGAACTAGAATTTTGGCATTCAAACCCCCAGGAGGTTGCTAAGAAAATACTTAGCCCTATAACAAATTTCATCCAAAAAATTCCAATTTATACGCAAAAATTTTATGAGTTCATACTCACAGACACCCGATCTTGCTTGTTCAAACCCCATAAGGATAAGCCTACAAAAAATATGTTACGCATACTATGATGTGGATTAATAAAATAATCTGACCCGAATAATGGGGCATGCACCCAGCCAAGTACTAAAGACTTTCTCAACCATTTGAGCCCCAAAACTACAATTATTTGGACTACCAAAATACATGGATGAATGCCTTCACTTTAAAAAATAATACTGGCAAACATTCATGGATTTTCCTTTAGGGAAAGCAACTAGCCTCTGAATTTCCTCAAAGGTTTTTGCATCAATGGTAGTCTGTCTATGGTCACAAAGTTGATATCATTCCATCACCAGTAATAGAAGCATACAATTACTTCTTTCAGAAATTCTCCAATCAACATCACATTCCTTTGCTCTTACAATTTTCTCACTGGTTTCATGTTCCGTGGATATTTGCACACGAGTTTTCATTCCACAAGCCAATTAGACACAAAGGACTGCCATGGTTGTCCGTCCAAGGCCATTGCAAATGATGGAAAAATTGGGACTCAAAAGAAGCTTTTGTCCCACAAGTAGAAAAATGGTTCTTACGAAATCCAGGACATCTAATCCCGACAAATGCCGCTCAAGTTCAATTTTTACAACAAAAATCAATTGCAGCGGCACAACTAGCTAGCTCAAGTAGTACATGTGACTTCATCCAGCAAATGGAGAGAATCCTACAACAAATCAAAGATGAACATCCCAGCAACAAATCACAAGGATAAGATAAATCCGAGTTCGAAGATGAGGATGATGACAATTGCAAGATTAATTTTCAGTTCCATTAACATCACAATGACACCATAAAGACATCATAAAAAATCATGTCATCCATGACATTAGCAAGTATGGGCTGAAAATAATTGTGGGTGGTACTGTAGTGACACTATAGCACTCCTGTAGCACTTTTACAGTAGCAAATCTTTTGCTATAAAAAGCCCCCCTTCCCATATTGGAAGACACATTATTTTTCTTGCAAGAAGCTCTCTCTCACACAATAATACTTGGTTAGAGTTTGCTCTCTCCCATCTTTGTACTTTTAAGTTCATTTGATAATAATATCAAATTTCAATTTTTTAAATCCATCATTTCTTTTACTTTTCTAATCTTTCTGCTTATTACATTTATTAGATATTGTTGGCACCGCCACCTACTTTTAATTTATTATTTTCCGTCGGCCCTGTCGCTTAATTTATTACATTTGCACTTATATTTACATACTTGTATTATTATTTAATTATTATCTTTTTGCCTCCTATCCTTCTTCCCCTTTTCTTCCCCTTGTTATTTTAGGGGGCTTGCTTCCAGGTACTTGGTATCAGAGCCATGGGGGGAAGTAAGGATTAATATTCATGTTTTTAACCTTTTTTTATATTGTACTGTCAGATCTGTAATTTAAACATGGAAAGCTTGAACCTACTTATAAAAATTTGTAAGATCTATTTTATAATAAGAGGATCTTAATACAGATGATACTGTGATCTCTTGAGATCTACACTGTAGGTACTTAAACGTCAATTGGTGGATTACCGAAAAAGACTTAGTGGACTTGTAGATGGTTGTTGGTAACTTTGGATCATCTAATTTAAAGAAGTTCTTGATATAAGATAAATTTAGCCTTGATGTTTAAAATTGGTACAAGACCCCATTAATTTAACTATCAGATTTGACACACCTGTATATTGTTAAGTTAAGGACTTGAATGTTTTTGTTTATGGAACCCAATGATCTCTTGATCCAAGGACATGGAGCATTAAAGTCATTATTGCTGTTTATTGTTATTTGCCTAACTTTTTCTTGCAGATCTCATCATGTCTTTCTTCACTCCCTTTTCCTTTTCCTCTAAACCTTCTTCTTTTAGTACAACTTCATCTACCATTTTCCCAAGTTCTAAGCTCAAAGAAGAGATTAGCTTCTCTGATTTGCAGCAATCAATTGATGACAAGAAGATTCCAAAACATCCCTAGTCCACAATCTACAAATCCTCTAGATGGTCTTTAACCAGTGACTATCATATTTCAACTATTGAACAAACTATCCCACTGGATATCAAGCTTTTAAACCCAAAAGCTCTAGAAAAATATATCTATAAATATAACTATCTTCATTTTGGGCTTGTTAAAATTGCTGCTAAGCCTCTATCTAGGTAAGGTCTAGATGCCTCTCTCCTTCTATGTCTAAGAGACTCAAGATTCTTAGACTTCAATGATTCACTCTTAGGAATGGTTGAAACCAGTCTATGCAGTGATCCGATCTACTTTGATTGATTTCCAAATTTTATTGTTTCTCTCAAAGATATAAATATTTTAGATTTTTAACCCTCAATGTTAAGACATCCAATTACAAGACCAAAACAAGATCCCTCCCTGTGGCAATTATATATAGAATCCAATATAAGGCAATGAGTTCAACCTTTAAGACTGGAGCTATGAGAAGTAGCTATAAAGGTGAAACTGTCCTTTTCAAAACAGATCTACAAAAATCTCATTTATGTGTACCCAAGCCAATTTCCTGGAGTCAAGTTTCGTTACCCCAAAACTAGTTGTTGCAAGATTCCACTCTTGCAGAGAAACCTGAGAATACTACGGTTTCCCAAATCTAAAATTTTTCTAGAGGGGCAGTTTCTATTTCTTTCCATAGATCTCTTAGCCAAAGAGTCTCTACATCATCTTCCGCTCTTCTAGAAATCCAAACTGCAAGGCATTTGGTCTCATTATTTCCTACTAGAGTTGAGACAGTTAACTTTTGCTCTAGGATCCCCCAAACAAAATACTCTGTAGAGACGCTGCTTCCAATAGAAGTCAATGATGATCAACCTCAATCCCTCACTTACTCGTCACTAGGTGGAGAGTTGGATGTTTTGACACAAGATTTTCAAATTGATAAAGAAAAACTTAAGAAATAATTTTATTCTCAAGGAAATGTTTTAAAGAGAAAATGGTTTTTTAACAATTTTCAAATCAAAGAAAGACAAAACCTTCAAGAAATTTATTATAATATTCTAAACTCTGTTCAAAAATAAATTAATTTCTTCGAATGGTTTGAGGCTTACACTGATTATCACCAAACAAATTTTCCATTTTCAAAATCAATCAATGTTTCAAAATTATGGAAAACCTTAAATGTGGGAGACGTAACATCTGAACTCCGCCCATCACAAGGTTTTACAATGTCTTTTGGTGATAGCTCCATTACTGCAACTCTTTTTAAGAGAAAAGTAGACAGCAAAACCATTAATGGAAGAGAATTTAAAAATCTTTTTGAACAAAATAATTACACAAATAAATACTTGCTTTGTTTAGGTGAACTTTTGATGTCAAAACAACCCTTAGCACCACCTACTACTTCTAAATAATCAGAAACCTATACTTCTTCTGTTCCTTTGTTTAAACCTTATGAGATCCCTAAGACATTTGCTACAGAACTCCAAATTTATAAGGCGCGAGATTTAACTCAAATTTCAGACCTTCAACGACGCATCTTAGAAATTGAAAAATATTTATATCCCGAAGCTCCAGACAACCCTGAAAAAGATGTATCCTCTGGATCAATCAAGGTCCTTTAGAAAGATTTCCCGGATCAAGATTCAGAAAACCCTTCGGAGGATCATGTCCATCTTGAGGTGGCTACCATCAGAAGTAATTACTCCAATTGGCGAAAACCACAAAAACTCTATTATTCTAAAACTAGCAATCCAGATATTGCTTTAGAAGAAATGCCTGAGGTTATGCAAAATAACTGCAATGCCAATATCATCTATAATTGGAACATATATATATATGGATATTCTGAATACAACATTCTTTCCAAATATTTTTAAATTTCTAAGATGCGTCGTTGAAGGTCTGAAATTTGTGGAAAATCTCGTGCCTTATGAATTTGAAGTTCTGTAGCGAATGTCCTAGGGATCTCATAAGGTTTAAACAAAGAAATTGAAGAAGTATAGGTTTCTGACGATTTAGAAGCAGTAGGTGGTGTTGAGGGTTGTTTTGACATCAAAAGTTCACCTAAAGCAAGCAAGTATTTATTTGTGTAATTGTTTTGTTCAAAAAGATTTTAAAATTTTCTTCCATTAATGGTTTCGCTGTCTGCTTTTCTTTTAAAAAGAGTTGCAGTATAGGAGCTATCACCAAAAGACATTGTAAAACCTTGTGATGGGGTGACTTCTGATGTTACGTCTCCCCCATTTAAAGTTTTCCATAATTTTGAAACATTGATTGATTTTGAAAATGGAAAATTTGTTTGGTGATAATCAGCGTAAGCCTCAAGCCATTTGAAGAAATCAATCTATTTTTGAACAAAGTTTAGAAAATTATAGTAAATTTCTTGAAGGTTTTGTCTTTCTTTGATTTGAAAATTGTTAAAAAACCATTTTCTCTTTAAATCATTTCCTTGAGAATAAAATTCTTTCTTAAGTTTTTCTTTATCAATTGGAAAATCTTGTGTCAAAACGTCCAGCTCTCCACCTAGTGACGAGTAATTGTGGGATTGAGGTTGATCATCATTGACTTCTGTTGGAGGCAGTGTCCCTACAGAGTATTTTGCTTTAGGGATCCTAGAGCCAAAGTTAACTGTCTCAACTCTACTAGGAAATGAAGAGACCGAACGCCTTGCAGTTTGGATTTCTAGAGGAGTAGAAGATAATATAGAGACTCTTTGGCTAAGAGATCTTTAGAAAGAAAAAGAAAGTGCCCCACTACAAAATTGTTGGATCTCGAAAACCGTAGTATTCTCAGGTTTCTCTGTAGGAGTGGCGCCTTGCAACAACCAATTTTGGGGTAACGAAACTTGACTCGAGGAAATTGGCTTGGGTACAGATAAATGAGATATTTGTAGATTTGTTTTGAAAAGGACAGTCTCACCCTTATAGCTACTTCTCATAGCCAAAGATTTGAAAAGGACAGTCTCACCTTTACATATATACTAGTTTTTCGACACGTGTGTTGCACGTGTAAATATGCACAATTATGTATTAGATGTGTAAAATAATTTCAACATAATGGAAGCATTTTTTTTACTAAAGATTTATTTATTAAAGAAGAAAGTACATGTTTTTGTGATTGATTAATATGACTTATCGTATATTCACTTGTTTTTGAAGGTCAGTATCATCAGAATCTTCAAAGATGAAGAATAATTTTTTTGTCAGATGCATTTTTTAAAACTTATTTTGCTTTATTGAGTTCAAAAATATAATAAAACATATCTTATCTAATATTTTTTTTATAAATGATCTTCATGGTGAATCCTCGTATCAACAGAATAAATTCACATCTACCACAAATCAGCATACCAAAAATCTAGAGAGAATTTAAACTAAAAATAAGTCATACGTCCCCTATCATAACTTTTGTGAACTTTTTTACTTTTTTGAAAATTAATTTGACTGATTTTTCAAGAAAAATTGTATTAGATCAATTCAATATTTTCACCTTAAATTTAGATATCCAAAGCTACAGAAAAGGAAAATCATAAAATACAATTTTTCACATACATATATGATTAAAAATATACTTTAGAATATATATAAAATATAAATCGTTTAAATCTTGACGAACTAAAAACCCACATAAGTTGAGAAGAGGATATAACCTCACCATCTTTAACCTTGTCCATGACCTTAGACCTGACTACATTTCTAATAAAATTTAAGTATTTTCCTTTATAATTCAAAATCTCTGCATTATATTAAAGACAAAAACTAAAAGAGACAATAACAAATGGTAATGTTGTGAGCTGTACAATAACTAATTTTTACATATAATAAATATTGTGTCAAATGTATGTCTAATACTCATTTTATTTCAAAAAGAATTACCTAGTTTGAGTTTCAAAAAAGAAAAGAGGTCATATTTTTTAAATAGACTAAAAATATAAGTAGATCATTTTTAAAAAAAGAGAAAGTATTATCAAAGATTGGGGTTGAACAAAATAATTATGACAGTGAGATATTAATGGAAGTATATTTGCGTATCCAAACCAAATGAAGGTCAATTTGATCTACTTCTCCTAAAGAGGAAAAATAAGTGACATTTAGGATGTATTATTTGATATGGACAATTCTTTTTTTATTATATAAAAATAAGTGTATTTCTTACTTGTTTTCTTGTGTTCGACACGCAAGTAAATCTATTATTCTAAAATATTTTTATATATTTATGAAAAGAATATGGAAGGTGGTGGTGTGGTGACGGTCGAGTGGGTTGGTGAGAAATTGGGAATATATAGGATTATAGGGGGTGGGTGAAGATAAGATTTGTTGGAGGTGTGAGGAGGACACAATGAATTTTGAATGCTACTGGTAGAACTTGTTTTACTTACTTCAATTAGGCAAGTCATTTTCATTACATTTAAGGAACATGATTTCCTAGAAAAAAATATTTTCCTACAATTTTGATCAAACAAAATGTAAAAAACCAGAAAACATTTTCGAGAAAATGCTTTATTCCATACCAAACACACCCTTACTAATTACTGCAATCTCACTATCCATAACCATTTTGCATCACTTTGTAATCAAGAAAATGCATATAAAAAAGTAAATGATAATTAGTACTACACCATATAACCAATATTCATTAATGAAGTAGTTACTAAAATTAGATCCCTAACAATAACACATGGTTCATGTGTTTACAAATTCAGACCAAAGAACATTCATGTGTATAAAATGACACAATTCCTTATGAAATCTGTCAACTTTCTCTAACGCTTTCATTACAACATGTTTGTGTTTTTTCTCTAGTCCCTCAAATTACTTAAGGTACTTCGTTATTTTTGTGCTTCAACATCTTTAATTTACATTCATGACTCTTTTTTCCTATCACATAGTATTGTATCTGTTTATGGAAAGTACTATAGTAAGTGATCATCTTGAGTACAAAACAAAAACAAATAATGTTAAATACAAAAAATCAAACTTTATAATTTAAACTTTTCAAAAGAAAAAGTTTTCATGAGATTGAACATAAATAAAAATAGAATTACTATGGGTGACTTGTCAAAAATATTTTGGATAAAAACACTCATTTCTTCAATAAAGCATACAACACAAGTAGTGTTTAGATTTTGCACCATAATTCATTTCACAATGCCCTTCAGGATTTAAAAATTTATAAATAGTTTTATGATCTGATTTGTTATGACTCACGTGATTCAGTTTTCATCCCTTAAAATGGAGTTCAATCCGATTATGTTAATATTTTTGGTGTCTTTAGTAGACCGACCAATTACTGATTGATAGTCCATAAAGTTACACAGTGTAACTTTTTCTCTTACTAAAAGGGCAGAATTTGACCCAATGACTTCATGCCACTTCAATATCCTCTTCTTGACCAAACACTGTATATTTTTTCCATTGTTCTATATCTTACTCTACACTTCACTCATATTTCTAAAAAATAGTTTAAAACTAAATTAATACTTCAAAAAGAAAAAGTATAGAGAGCAAATTAGTACACATTTGGGTTAGTTAACAATTCAAGAAATCAAAGTGTAGAAAACAGATTAGTACTTTGTTTGGGGTTTGTTTGTAGCCGTTTTATTTTTAAGGCAGCCCTTCATATGATGTAACATTTGGTTTTTCTGGTATAAGTAGTTGGCAAGAGGAACGTTACATTAGGGGTCTCTTCCTTGTGTGGTACCTCAAACTTCGTTGAACTTCGAACTTATTCAACTGTTGCGAAGCACACATGACATTTTTTAAGAGAAGAAGAGTAGAAAACTTAAAAAATTATAGTGTAAAAATGAGAGGAAACCCATCTATTTATAGCTAACAAATGGTAGTATGAATAGGTACTAATTGTGCCTTCTCAGAAAAGTTACTACAGCTTGGAAAAGTCACTGCTCATCGGAAAAGTCACACCCCTTTGAAAAAGTCTCAACTATTCGAAAAAGTCACAACTCATCGGAAAAATCACAACCCATAGGAAAAGTCACAATACTTCATAAAAGTCACAACTCATCGGAGAAGTCATAACTCCAAAAAAGTCACAATTGATCGAAAAAGTCACAACTCATCAGAAAAGTCACAATCCTTCGATGTGAAAATGTGTCTACTTTTAATATAATATAATTAAATAAATAAACTAAATTGAGTGTTTTTAGTTGGGGGTATTATAGTAATTTAACATTCAAGTTTGGGAGTTCATGCTTTAAAGGTAGTATATATATATATATATATAGCTAGTATATTTCTGAGCTTATTTTTTAAGTAAATATTTATTGTTGTCTTTTTACTTTAGATTCACCAAAAAAACTATGCTGGGAACTTGATTACAAGAAACGTGGTTTTACTAGATTACAAGAAACTTAAAACTTTAGAGAAAAATGCTATATACAAAAGAATCGAGAAAGCATGAAGGAATTTTATAGCTTACTATTATTTAGGTTTTACTTCTTCAACATGCTAAATTGAAATGAATTTGTCTTACTGGAGTATTCACGCCGAATAAAAGTATAAGCAAAAAACTTTTAATCCTTTTAGATACCTAAAAAAGGAAAAATTAAATAAGAATATAGTGATAAAATAATATGCATAGTGAGAGGCAGCAAAAATTATAATAACTTAAAAATATATTTTCATTACAAGATAAGTCCATGCTCATATCAAGTAAATAGAATTACAAATGAAGCAACAACGCTACATCAAAATATTATAAAAAGATGAGAAATACGAAAAGGTCACCTAACGAACTGATGTGGTGTCAAAAGGAATGACAAAATCATTTATGCACATCAAAAATCAATTGAAAAAAATGAATCGTGCTATACCAACAAAAGGAAGAATTTTGTCAATTTATTTTACTTCCTTCTAAATTGTAAACTTAAAAATCATGTTACATTCTTTACAAATTGGAAGTACTTGATATGAATTTATACAAATATATTGCTGCAAAGCAATTAAGTTGCAAGCACAAAAGGTAGAACAATTTTCTAAAATATATAATACATTAAGTGGTATATTAATAAGGCTAGACAAAAAGACTTATAATGTATTACTCGAAATAGTACTTCTTCTGTTTTTGTTTTTATAAGTTTGTATTCAAAATTCCAATAAAAGTCGATGAAAAGACTTGACTACAATATAATTTATTTGTTGCACCATAAAGTGACATTTACTTTCTTATATGTTTATCTTGAAGATTTATATGTCTAAGGAATAATATTTATTAGTAAGATATATATTCATATATTTATACCAAAGTATTATAGGTTTAATCACGTGAAAAACTTAAGATTTGCAGACGAACTCTTTTAATTTGCATTTTTATTTGTTATTGTTTAAGAAAAGTTTTAGGGGTATAAAAGTCCACCATTTCTTATGAGTATGTAATTCAACTTTTTAACTTAATAATTTCTTGCTTAACCACCCCTTTATGTAATTTAAATACTATTATTAAATTGGATATTTAATTAGGAATTAATTGAATGAAGTCAAAAGTCATTCCACATTCATGTAATTAAAATGATATAGTATTTACGGAGAAAGGCCTAAAATGCCCTCTACTATTTGAAATGGGACATAATTTTAGACCCTAAATACCCCTGACGTCAACCTTTTGGCTCAAACATACTCTTATTTCTAACTGCCTACACTCATAGGGTTGATGGAGGGTAAATTTATACCAAATCTCATAGTTTAAGAGCATTTTAGGCCCTTCTCCGTTAAAATAACTTGGAATTACTTAATATATGAGATCCTATGTTTGGCATGATTTTGGGTTCCATAGTAAAAAAAATTTTTAAAAAATTTCTACTATCTCTGCTCACCTCCCCCCTCCTTTCCAATAACTTCCTCTCCCCACTTATTTTCTTCTTGGATCTCGTCCACTATTTTAAATTTTAATTTTTTTTCAACTAATGATAAATTAAACAAGGGAGTAAAAAGGAGAAAAATAACAACGACATTCATTTACGAATAGTTATGTCACGACCTGGCTTCCCGAGTCATGATGACACCTACTAAAACTCCCTAGTAGGTAAGTTGACCCGTACCTAGAACAAGAAGTAGTGATTGCAAGGGTAGAACTAAACAGAAAATAATACTACAATAAGAAAAGACAGAAACAGAAGAAAACAAAAAACAATATACAAGGAACCCTCCCAGAACCTGGAAGTCATGTGTACAGAGCTGTCTAACAAGATAAATACAAGTCTCAAAAGTGGACCACAACAAGCCATCTCAAAGGCAAAAGACAAGCTAACATAGGTATAGAAGGAGACAGGTTGGTCCAGGACGCCAAGTGCTAACCCTCGTCTCTGGTATCCACAAGTTGTAAAAGATGGCACGAACGATCACCGCTGGTAGCTGGTACTAGGACTTGCATCACGAAAAGATGCAGAGTGTAGCAAAAGTACCAAAACAAAGGTACTCAGTAGGCATCATAGGCCGACCGAGCAAGAAAGAGGCCAAGCGGATATGAAAAGAAGGCACATGAGCATACCAAAAATAAATCTAAGTACAACTAAACTAAACCTAACAGGACCATCATAAGCCCAGAAGGTACACTCATGCGCAAATTTAAATAAAACTCGAATGGACCCTATAAGCTCGGTAGGTACACATGATAGCTAGATCTACAAGGAGGAAAAGTAATCTAGATCTGGACCCAAGAACCATTCAACTCCCAGCCCAGCTAGCAAGAGTGACAATCAACTCAACCAGTCAACTGCCGGCCTAGCTAGCAAGAGTGACAATTAACCTAACTAGTCAACTCCCAGCCCAGCTAGCGAGAGTGACTATCAACCCAGGCCGCCCATCCATACAATCCACTCTCAGGGGTATCAACCGCTCAACTAGCAAGAGTGCCTTAGGGGCGTATCAACTCCGTAGAGGATCTCAAATATCCTGGCAGCCTAGCTAGCTCACTCCAAGGGGCATCAACTCCCAGCTAGAAAGAGTGTCCAGAGGCGTATCGACATCGAAGAGGATCTCAAGTAAGCTCCAAGCCACCATGGATCAACGTCCACCCTCAATGATATCATAAAAAGGCTCCAAGCCGGATGCACTCCAATCCCGAGAAAGCATACAATCTCCGGTAATGCTTCAAAGCGGCAAAACTAGAGAGAGGAGACATAAAGGGCCAACAAGCTGTACAAACGCCTAAACTAAGGCTCATTCTATCAAATCCAAGTCTGCTATTCCAGTCTACAATGACCTAGCCCATCTGAAATGACATCAGAGACATACCCTAGTCACAAGGTGCATGGGTCTAAGGAAACACTAGTCTATCCTAGACTAAGGCCAAAACATGCTCCAAAAACCACGTAGTAAAATGAGTAAATCACATTGCATGCTACAACACACTTACAACCCTCAAATAGCATGATACTACCCTCGAAACAGTAGTAATCAACCCTAAATCATGGTTTCTATCAAGAAAAGAAGGAGCAACTAGGTATCCACCCCAATTCACACTCATCATCATGAATACACATATTCATACTCAATCTAATTAGAAGGGAAGTCGCATCCTACCTCTAGGGTGATTGCGCGCGCTCCAAATCACAAGGTCGTAGCTTTTTCCTTTCGAAAAAGCTCTGAACGCTTCCACACTATCAAAAATAGGATCAAAAGATAAATATGGTCATTTATACTCCAAAATCACCCAAAATGGAGACGGGCCTATTTTAAAGTCAAATGGGAACCATCGGACCCAAGCCTGAATTTTTGGAATTAACTTCGCCAAGAGGTCCTGAACTACACCTCGAACTTGTGTTCCAAAGTTGAACACAATCCGAGTCCTAAGACAGCCCACAACAACACATGAAAGAAAATCAACAAGGGAAGCAACAAAGAAAGATGGGGCAGCAGCTCAATCATGAAATTCACCTTAAACGGAGGTCCTTCAGCAGCTCCCGATCACTTCACCATGTAGCCACGCTCCCACGATCACTCAGGACTTTGAATCACTCAAATTAGAGCTCTCATACTCAAGAAATCGCATTTGGAAGAATGAGGGCTAAGCTGAAATGTCTGAGCATAAATACCTAAATTATTCACTAAAAACCAAAATCTGGTCGCTAAAAGTTAGATATCTTGTCACTAAAAGCCTGCACCAGGTATCAACACTTCAGGTGATTTGCTTAAACTCCAAATTCTAATGACGAGGTGTTCGGGATTCATTCGAAACCCCGTGCATGCAAACAAAATATGCTACCCTATCGAATTCGACATTCCAGACTCAACGAAACCATCAAAACTTCCATCGGAGGTCGTTTTGATCAAAAGTGGGTCCCAAACCCAAGTTCCATTTTAAGCTATAAACCACATGAAGTCTCAAAATGAGACCGGAAGCCTAGGGAACTACATGAAAGGTCGTTCTAGACAAAACTTGACATTTCAGAGCTAATCGCGCTGGCACAAATCTCATTCGAGCACGTTTACCAAGAATATTGACCAAAGTCAACCCTTGGCTTAAGCTTCAAAGTTAAAATGCCTAATGACACAAACTCACACCATAATTCTTGGGGCCCGAACCAACCATGCCCCTAGCCTAAAATGGCCCTTCCAGAGCTGATGAAATCATCTGAATTGCATTCTAAAGCCGTCTTCCTTTATGTTTGACTGAAGTCAACCATTCAAGAATCAAAAGCTCCAAAATACGAAAACTTGTACAAAAATAAAAGTCAACCATTCAAGTATCAAAAGGTCTAAATTACAAAAACTTGCACAAAACTAAACGAACGATCAGGTAACTGAACTGTCAGTCTCAGCAAGTCATAAATGACTAGGAAAGCTCTAAACGACGAACATGAGGCATAAACACAGAGATGACCTAAAGGTCATTACAACATCCACTACTATAAGGACTTTTGTCCATGAAAGTAAGAGTGAAGAAGTACCTGAAGGTTCAAACAAGCCTGAAAACTGCTCCCGCATATCATTCTCGGTCTCCTAGGTAGTGTCCTCAACAGGATGATGCCTCCAACGAACCTTAACCACAGGAATGGCTATCGAGCACAACTGCTGCACATCTCTAGCAAGAATGGCAACTGGCTCCTCTTTAAATGTCAAGCGATCATCCAACTCTGCTGCATCATATTGCAGCACATGCGACTCATCAGGAACATGCTGGCGTAACATCGAAACATGAAAAACTGGGTGGATAGCTCAGAACATTGGGGGCAAATCTAACTCATAAGCAACCTCTCCAACTGTCCAAAGGATCTCAAATGGACAAACATACTTGGGGCTAAGCTTGCCCAACCTCTCAAATCTCATCATGCCCTTCATGGGCGACACACAGAGGAAAACTCTATCACCAACTTAAAACCTCAAAGGTCATCGCGTACGAACAATATAACTCCAGTGCCTACTCTGAGCTGGCTGAAGTCTGTCCTAAATCACCCTCACCTGCTCCAAAGCCTCCTGAATCAAGTCTGTGCCACGCGGCCTAGGATCTGTAAACTAAAACCAACCAACCGGAGAGAGACAACACCTACCGTATAAAGCCTCAAATAGGGCCTTTTGGATGCTAGAATGGTAGTTGTTGTTGTACGCAAACTCTATCAAAGGCAAGAACTGATCCCACTGACCTCTGAAATAAAAAACACAAGCCCGCAACATATCCTCAAGAACCTAAATAAAACGTTCTAACTCACCATCTGTCTACGGGTAAAAAGTTCTGCATCCTGAAAAGTCCTCCAAAAGCAAGAAGTAAATTGAGCACCATGGTCTGATATAGTAGAGATTGAAGATGAACCACTTCACGAATGTAGATATGGGCTAGCCCCTCGGCACTAAATAAAGACTGGATAGGGAGAAAGTGTGCTGACTTGGTCAATCGATCAACGATGACCCAAATATTTTCAACACCTCTAGAAGTCCGAGGGAACCCGTCCACAAAATCCATGATGATGCAGTCCCACTTCCACTTCAGATTGGGTAATCTCTAAAACTCACCAGCAGGTCTCAAGTGCTCAGCCTTCACGTGCTGACAGCTCAAGCAATGAGACACATAGTCTACAACATCTCTCCTTATTTTGGCCCATCAGTAATGCTGCCTCAAGTCACGATACATCTTCGCAGTGCCCGGATGAATATAATATCTAGAATTATGGGCCACCCAAAGTATCAACTGAATCAACCCCCCAATTCTCGGGACACAAATATGACCTACAAACCTCAAAATCTCATCTGAGTTTAAGGTAACTTGACCAGTATCACCCACTAACGGTCGATCTTGAAGTGCCACCCAGGCATCATCCTCACACTAACGGCTACTGATATGATCAAGAAGACAGGACTGAACTCCCACATAGGCTAGAACATGCCTAGAATCCAAAACATCCAACCGAACCATCTGGTTAGCTAAGGACTGAATGTCCAAAGCTAAAGGTCCTTCCATAGTAGATAAGAAGGCTAGACTACCCATACTCACTGCCTTCCGACTTAAGGCATCCGCCACCACATTTTCCTTTCTCGAATGGTAGAAAATAGAGAGGTCATAGTCCTTCAGAAGCTCAATCTATCGAAGTTGCCTCCAATTAAGGTCTCTTTGGCTCATAATATACTGAAGGATCTTGTGACCAGTGTAGATCTCACAAGGAACTCCATACAAGTAGTGCCTCCAGATCTTAAGCGCAAAAACTACCACTGTCAACTCCAAGTCATGAGTGGGATAGTTGCGCTCATGTAGCCTAAGCTACCTCGATGCATAAGTAATAACCTATCCCCGCTGCATCAATACACAATCTAAACCGATGGTGGATGTATCACAATAAACTGTGAAGCCCTCACCATCAACTGGAAGAGTCAATATAGAAGCAATAGTCAGCAACTCGTTGAGCTTCTAAAAGCTTAACTCACACTCCTCAGACCACTCAAAAGAAATATCAAGGTGGGTCAACCGGGTCAAAGGTGATGTAATAGTTGAGGAGCCCTCCACAAACCATCTGTAGCAGCCTGCTAAATCGACGAAGCTCCAAACCTTAGTAACTAAAGTGGGCCTAGCCTAATCACGAATAGCCTCAATCTTTGCCTGATCTACCATGAAACCATACTTGGACACCACGTGCCCCATGAATGCTACAGACTCAAGCCAAAACTCACACTTTGAGAACTTGGCATAAATCTACTGATCTCTCAAAGTCTGGAGCACAATCCTACAATTCTGCTCGTGATCACTCCTGCTCCGTGAGTATACCATAATGTCATCTATGAACACAATGACGAACAAATCAAGATACGGCCTGAACACCCACATCATCAAGTCCATGAAGGCGGCAAGGGCATTAGTCAACCCAAAAGACATAACTAGGAACTCATAGTGTCCGTATCGAGTCCTAAATATGGTCTTAGGGATGTCCGCTGTCCTAATCCACAACTAATGGTAACCAGACTTCAAATTATTCTTTGAAAACACTGCAACACCCTGAAACTAGTCAAATAGATCATCAATCCTAGGCATGGGGTAGCAGTTTTTCACCATCACCTTATTCAACTACCTATAATCAATACACCTGCACATTGTACCGTCCTTTTTCTTCACAAATAGAATAGGAGCGCCCCAAGGTGATACACTAGGCCTTATGAACCCCTTACCCAAGAGTTCTTGAAGTTGAACACTAAGCTACCTGAGCTCCACAGGGGCCATCTGATATGGAAAAATGGAAATAGGTCGAGTACCCAACTCAAGCTCGATAGGAAAGTCAATATCACGCTTTGGAGGTAGGCAAGATAGGTCAGTAGGAAACATATCTATAAATATACAGACAGCTGGAATGGACTCAATTAAAGGGATCTTCCTACTCACATCACGCACATAGGCCAAATAAGACAAAGACTCGTTATCCACTAGCCTCTGAGCCTGAACAAAAGAGATAACACTAATTGGTGTGCTGCTAACGGAGCTCTACCTCATCACCGGGGGAACAACAGGCATGGCGAAGGTAATGATCTTAGAGAAATAATCTAAAACTGCACGGTAGGGAGATAACAAATCCATGACCAAAATCACATCAAAATCAAGCATATCTAACAATATAAGGTCAGCTCATGTGTCATGCCCCTGGATAGTAACTAAGCATGATCAAAATACCTGATCCACTACTAAAGACTCACCCACGGGGGTCGACACATGCAATGGCCCTATCATAGGCTCAGAACTCATACACATACAAGAAGCATAATACATAGACACATAAAAATAGGTAGAGACTGGATCAAATAAAGCCCAGGCGGGATGATGGCATAAAAGAATTGTAAATGTGATCACATCATCGGATGCCTTAGCCTCTGCCCTCGCTAGAGCTGCATAAAAATGGCCCTGTCTCCCTCTATGTAGGCCATCAATCCTACCACCTGACCTACCTCCCCAGGGACCACCCTGAATACCCTGTTGTCCACTGTGATGGTCCTGACCTTGACCTTGACCTCTAGCTGGAGGTGCTACTGGTGGATTTGGTAGAGCTGTCTGTTGAGCTGGAGCAATCCATCTGCGCAAAGGGAAATCTCTGGCCTAGTGACCTAACACACCACAGTCAAAACAACTCAAAGACAATCTGCTCCCAGAATGTCATGACCTAAAGTATACCCTAGACGTGACATGGCGTATGGGACCTCGAGAGGCCCCACACAAGCTACTTAGCATACATCATACAAGATAATAGAATTTAAAAAGTTCAAAGTTAGTGCTTCATACAAAAGGGTTGATAAAAGGGGAGGTCTAACATAACTCTCAAAGCTATCTATTACATGATAAAGAGGCGATTGGGACGTAACCCATACATTACATACAAAGTTTGAAACAAAAAGACATAAATCTATAAGAGTGACATCGTCCTCGAAGTATGAGGACTCACCAAGTCTTCAAAACCTCAAATGTAACAAACTAGCCCCGAATGGAGGGAGAAGAGTCGTCAAGCCCTACATTATGAGATAATGTCGGCAGAGGTATGCGTTAGTACATAGAATGTACCAAGTATGATAGAAATGCAAAAGAGTTATGAAAATCATGTTTAAAAGGACATTACGTACCATGCAATGACCAAGCTAAACCATAAAATGAAAGGTTAGAAATCATAAATCATCATCATGGCCAATGAAAGATAAACATCTTTAAAACACTTTTTTGAGATACTTCTAGAAGTAACCTTAGTTCATTATTTGTGGGAAGTTTGCCATTAACAGAGATAGACCATGTGAGCTATAACCTAGAATCTAGTGTCTATCCCACACTGAAAAGAGATGTCCTTACTTTCCAAGGTAAGAACCATAAACTTCTAGCTTAACTTGTCTTATCATCCATGGAAGGCACAACAAGTCGCCAATCAAAGCTAGAGTTCATTAGAATAGCTCCTAGTCCATGATTTAAAGTTTAGTTTCAAAAACCTTTCAACCCTTATGAATCCTTTGTTGCTCCCAATTGCACACTTAAGTGTACGTGGTCGCGCAAGTAATATAGTGGTTCTAAAAGAGCCGAATTATCAAACCCACAGGGACTTAGAATCAATTTGTATTCAATTCTATTAAATCTATAACCTAACATAAGTAACTGAGGAATTTGAGATTTCTATACTACTATTGCGATGATTTTGAAATGTAAAAGTAACTAATGCGAACAACTGTAATTTTTGGTGTTTAATCAAGTAAGAGACAATTCCAGGGCTGCAGCATGCTTTGGGCTTCATGTATCATATCTTATGCGATGAATTAACTGAGGTTATCAAATTACTGATTTACAGGGTTAATTGCATCATCATGGTCTCCCGACCTCTAATCGCTTACCCCAATTAGCTGCCTAACTACATCGTTGAGCGGGGATAGGTAGTCCTAATTGGTGAGCATTTATATTTCATCCTGTTTCTTAACCAAGCTAGGTGTTTGTCCGGGCGTCACTCCTAAACGCAAATCTAAACAAATGATTTGCAAGTTACATCAAACTTTTTGTATTCTTTGGTCTATCTACCTTATCGTCTCCCAAGTCAAAGAATAGACAATAGATTTATTTCTATATTGATTAGGCATGAAATACTAAAGCAAGAATACAAAAGTAATTTGGAAGATAACAACAATTAATTCAAAAGCCATTCAATATTCAACAATAACACGTAGCTACAGCCCTAGAACAAAGGCGTTTAGCCACACATAATGTTCATAAACTCAAAAACAATAAGTTTCATAGAATTCAAACCTAAAGAAGAAGTAGAGAATCGAAACCTAGGATGAATTGTAATTCTTTGCTCTTACACACCAAAAAGTCGTCCTTCCTTTGCAAAATAACCCTAGGGTCCTTTTTATAGAGTTTAAGAAAAATAGCACTAATTCTGGCCCAAGTAGGAATCCCAAATAAACTCAATTTTGTCCAAAAAGTCAGTCGAGGGCTAGGGTAGCGCGCCAGAATTGAGGCTCTGAAGTTCAGGCTGGCGCGTTGGTGGGGCACTACCCCTGCAGTGCACCCAAAATGGGTCTGTGAAGTGGAGGCTAGCGCATTGGTGGGGCACTGCGCCCCTGATGCGCCTGCCATTTCCCTTTTTTCATCTCCATCGTCATTGTTTCCCTTGCTCTCATTATTCTCGCATGTCTCTTAAGAACCCTGAACAAGGCTTATCATGTATATTAGTGTGCAATCATCGCAATAATCACTCAAATCACAACAAATAGAATAGAACATGTCCTCGAAACTGAGATAAAGTGGGTACTTTGTTATAATTTGGCATATAAATATGCCCAAGATCACCACCCCACACATAAACTTTTTTTCGTCCTCGAATAATTCTAAAACTATCAACCCATCATGACTACCTTTAGACTTATCTACCCGCCTTTAAATCAACCAAACACATTTAATCATGCTTTTGTAATTCACACTTTATGCAACAAGGTAGCATTTTTGCTCACACGTCAGTTCACCGATCAACAACACATAGCCTCTATGAATGACTCTTTCACAATTATTTCTTGGCCAATGTAACCATACAAACACACCAACTATAATACATCCAAACATATATCATGAATAACCTCACCGAATTTTAGTATAGCCTTTCACTCTTACAAACGTCATGTTTGCACATGGTATTTCAAAACAAGGCCCATTTTTCAAGATTGAACGCTCACTCTCACAAATGAAATTCTTACACATCCTAACATGCCATATTCTTGCCCTTAGTATACATCAATTTTCACAAAGTATTTATCATGGAATCAAGAGGACTTGCATTTGGTTGTAATGTCGGCTTAGGGTAAGGGAGAATATATTTAAGATATAATTAGTGACTATTCCCCCTAATGCACATGTTTTATTGTTACGACATACTTCTTCATCCACTTCTTCTTTTGTGGTAGACCCCTCACTAAATCCTTCGTGTGTCAATTGTTTCAAGCTTGACCCTTTTTGTTTATTTATACACTTGTTTCTTATTCATTTATTTCTCTTTTTTTTTCATCACTTGTGTTTTACATTTGAAGATCATGGGCCATCTTTTTCCACCTCTTTTCTTGAAGTTCACCACACAACCAACATTTTCACCCTATCTTACTTTACCATTATTCACATTTTGCTTCTTAACATAGTGTATTGAGGATCAAATTTCGGATCAAGCAAAGTCATGGTATCAATAGAATGAGATTCGGCTTACTATGTGGGTACCAAAAAATTATAGGCTAGAAGGTTCAAAGGGGCTTAACTAAGGATCATTCATTTGAGAGCATACAAAAGAGTGAGAATTGGCTATTCAAAGAAATGTCTCAATCATGTTCCATAATTCATACAAGTTACTACTTAAGCACACATGGGGCAAGTTCTAGATGTCAAT
Organism: Solanum appendiculatum; assembly: GCA_018342035.1. Taxonomy (NCBI): domain Eukaryota; kingdom Viridiplantae; phylum Streptophyta; class Magnoliopsida; order Solanales; family Solanaceae; genus Solanum; species Solanum appendiculatum. Next base: position 44,288 of record JAGDQO010002846.1, read on the forward strand.
CAATGCAAGAACTAAGCAATTACTTACCACACATGGAATCACAACATACGTAAGGACATAATCAAATTAGCATGCTTGTAAAACTCACATTGCGGTGTTTCCACACAATTAAGCCCAACTTTAATCGTTTAGAGTCAAAACAAAGAGTCTATGTTTTTTTCAAGGTTACTACTTCATACTTCATTTCAAGTTGCATACAAGTGTGACTACCCATGACGTCTGGCTAAATTTTAAGACATGGTATCAAAGCACCAAAGGGTCGGCTTCTTACTCTACTACTCCTAGTGACTAATTTTCCCTTAAGACGGTCGTCATCCATCCATCATTGGGAACTGTCACTTCTATGACAACTCTAAGACTCGAAAAAAATAAGCAAAACACTAGTCCTAGTCGGTTCAATGGGACTATGCTCAGGAAAAGAACCAAAAACAAAAGCCGAGGAACCCACCTAAAAATACAAAAAGACTAGATAAAGCGATAAAATATGTACAAAGAAGTTCATCTCCCCCCCACACTTAAAGATTTGCACTGTCCCTAGTGCACAATTTCAAACAAATTAAGAGTGAAAGATAACTCCCTGTATGGCCTCTAGGCCTCGCGCTCTCAATTCGCCGTTGCCACATTCGTGGCAAACTCTATGGCCATTAAGACCGTATCACCAGAATCCGCTCCGGAATCATCATCTCCATCACGAGTATCATCATTCGACTCATCCTCCTCAGCGTCCTCATCCTCATCTTCTGTGGCATCATCATCATCTATAGGCTCTTGGAATGCCGGGCCCATACGACACATATACAATGCGCTATCCGTCAGAGGGTAACGCTCTGCCAATGTCGCCATTTCCTCCTCAGTCACCGGACGACCTCCAATATTCAATTGAAGCTCGGCCATTCCAAACATTCTACCCTTCGAACTATCATCGCACTCATGCCTATCCGCAGTAGATAACACCTGCACATGGGACGTATCATGCTCCTTAGTGTTAGTAACATCAACCTCATGGCAAAATAAATGAGGGGCACGGGGTGGACACACATCATGGACCTCCTCCTCAATTTCCAATTCCCTTAAAGTATCTAGTGAGCAGGCTCCCATAAGAAAAACACCACTGTTTATTGGTCTGAAATTTCAGCATTGTACACCTCGGAAAATTTCTAAGTTGAGACCGAACCATTATTGAATTGCGTATAAGGTCGTACCGAGTGATTCTTAAATGTTATTAGATTATAAGGTCAATACATTAGTGTGTGAATGATTTTGTATATGAATTAAGGTCACTAAAATCCCCTAGCACAAAGTTAAGCTGAAAGCTTCCCTACAGAGTAAGTTTTAACCTAAGATTCTACTTAGGTCAACTTCAAACGACCATATATTTTAGCACATAATAAATTAGGTGGCCCATGAGCTACGAAATTTAAGGCTTTTGAGTCCTCTTTCCAACGCTACCAAGTTTTCTCCATTTGAAGCTCGGAGTAAAACGTTGTGCCTGTTTGAGTGAATCCTCTCTATTTAAGGCACTTCATTCGTGTTAGAAAAGGGTATTTTGATCTTTTCCTTTTTCCCACTAGGCTTAGCACATTTTTCTGACATAATTAAGGGTATAATCAGATTCTAAAATCACCTATTCACATTCCTAAACACTTAGAGAAAATAGGGCGAAGTTTCAAGAAGAGGAAAAAAGGGTTTTCAAGCGTTCTTCAAGATTCTTCAATTTCGCCAAGAACTCTTATTCTTTCCAGGTATGTAAGGCTTCCCATAGTGATGGATTTGTTCATTCTCACGCCAAGCATGTAATTCTTTCGTTAATTTACCCATATAATCGTTTATGTAAGTATTCTTGAAGAGTTCTTGAGTTTTAAACTTCATTCTTTATCAATGGAGGTTTTGAGTTCTAGAGGTGAGGGTTTTGTGCATGAGTGGTGGTTCTTGATAGAATTTGAGTTAGATTTTAATAATTTCATGTTGGGTTTGTGAATCAAAGAGAGTTTGGAAGAAATTAATCGATTCTAGATGAGTTAGGACCCAGATTTGATCAAGAAAATTCATCAAATTTATGGGCAGGGGTGTGGTGTGGCACGCCATGAAGGTCCCAGAGTTGGTCTTCAGTAGTTTGGGGACTGGCGCCCCACGCCAGCAGTACGCCCCAAACTTTCTTCAGTAGTTTGGGGCCTGGCGCCCCATGCCAGGAGTACGCCAGGGGTAGCCAGGGCCTATTTCTTCTCTGTTCAGTTGGGTGTATTCCTTTAAGTTGTGGATATGCTTTCCCACTCTATATTACCTCCTATAGGCCCCATTTATCATTGAAAACTCACGCATTATCCTACTTATATGTCTTAATTTACATTCAACACTAAAGTAAGTTTTAGAGGAAAGTTAAGAGAAAAGTTCAAGAGGTCTTCTGGGTCGTTTTGAAAATTCTTTTGTAATTAAGAATGGTTTTGACTAATTGTTGAGAAAGTAAATATGAGAATGAGAAGAGTTGTATTCATGATTGAAAAAGAAAGATTATAAGGGAACTAAGTATTCCCAAATGTAACACTTTTACATTTAAAAGAGAGAAACATTGATTTCTAAATGAGTTATGAGTACATAGATACTTCAGAGCAGTTGACTCTTTTAAGAGGATCTTTTGAGTAATTACCTCAAATTGAGAAAAGAGATTTTTCTTAAACATTGAGCATGAGTATATATATTTATTGGGAGTATTATTGAGCACCGATATGGGGGAGAGTTCAGACAACTCACAACCCCCATAAACCATGTATGCCAACATGGGTAAAGGATTAATACTTTTTAGATGATTTCCTTAGTGCCTTCGGGCAGAGCTTAGTGGATCCACTTAGTTGGGGTGTCCTTTACCCCAACAAGGTATATGAAACGACCCCAAAAAATGCCCGAAAATGTGCTTCGGAAACACCTATAATTGTAATTTCCATATATCTCAAAATCCGTGCATGATTTCGGAAATTCAACTTCATATTCTTATTTGTGGGTCAAATTGAGTGGGAAATGGGTCTAACCCGAATTTTAGAGCAACCGTATCAAAATTCAAAAATCGCAAAAATTGCGATTTGGAGGGTCAACTTTAAAGGGGCATATCTCTTAGCACACAAGGAACTGGAAGGGCTGCAAACTATCAAATTAAAGCTCTTTGAGGTAGCTTTCCAACGCACTTGGTTTCACCTTAGTCCGAGTTAGGATGAGGGAGTTATGACCATTTTCGTAAAACCTGTCTGTGCAGATTTGCAATTTCCAGTGAGCTTTTTTTTTAGGGCGGGTTGGAGACGTTTTTTATAAAAAGGGGATATGTCCCATACTTAGTCATTTTTCTTAACTCCAAAAACACTCTCTAAGCCCTCTCCCAAAATTCCACCAAGATCTTCAACCAAATTCAAACATCTCAAGCTCTAATTCCGGATTCAAGACTCAATCTCAAGCTTCGATTCTCCATTCCAATCTTCATCAAGGATTCTCCAAAGTTGAGGTATGTGGGTTTGATTGTGGAAACCTTCCTTTCCACAAGTCCAACCATTTATCCTCTATTTCTACTTCAAGCTTATGGGTCCTTATGATTATTTATGAACTCTTGAATTATGGAATTACTACTACACACTCTATTATGGTCCATTTTGCATATTATCATGAAATGGAATTATTATGTGATGTTTATGGTTTACATGCTTCCATGATCAAATTATGAAGGTTGATAATATATATGTATGTTGTTGGTGGGCTGATTTATATGGATTTTGGAATTGGTTGGACTTAGTATTCTTGAAATACATGATTTCATTTACATGAACAATTGCCCACCTTGTGTTTGATAAAAGGCCCATTTATAGAATTCTTAGGAAAGTGAAGGTCCAAGGTACGTCCTATGAGTCGGATGGTTATGTTAATTACTGAAATGATGATGAAATGGACACATGTATATGATTTTCTCTATATAAGTGTTGTGAGTCGACCAAGCCTAGTACGGGGGGTAGTAGGCCCGTATAACTGTATCGAGGGGTTGGTACCCTTGTTGCCTAGTACGGGGGGTAGTAGGCCCGTATAACCATATCGAGGCGGTTGGTACCTTGGTTGACCTAGTACGGGGGGTCAGTAGGCCCCGTATAACCGTTCGAGGGGTTGGTCACCTTGGTTGACTAGTCGGGGGGTAGTTAGGCCCGATAAACCGTATTGAGGGGTGGTACCTTGGTTGACCTTAGTACGGGGGTAGTAGGCCCGTATAACCGTATCGAGTGGTTGGTACCTTGGTTGCCTAGTACGAGGGGTAGTAGGCCCGTATAACCATATCGAGGGGTTTGTACCTTGGTCCCTAGCTCGGGGTTGGTAGGCCCGTGTAACCATATTGAGGGGTTTGTACCTCTTTCGCCTCTCCAAGGGGGTGGTAGGCCTTGGAAATACTATATTGATGGTCACTCGCCACACATGTACTACGTCCCACTAAATATGATGTTTATGTAAGCATCATTATACATATCATTTCATTAATATGCTATCTATTGGGTATGATTCGCATTTTTCCCTATGATGTCCATCTAATGTAGCATTGCATTGCATCCCATATACTTAGTACATTCAAATGTACTAACGCATACTCTATGCCTACATGATGTCACCATGTAGGGACCGGAGTACCGCTTGACTATCCTCCTCCGCGTGGCTAGTACGATTTTCTATAGTGGTTATTGGTGAGTCCTCCATTTCGGGGACGTTGCTCATGATCTTTTGCTATGTATAAAAATTTTCCTTTCTAGTTATGTTTTGACTATGAGGGTGAGCCCGGTAGTTTGTCTTGGCCCCCGCTAAGTACTCATGTTTAGAGGTGGTGTTGGACAAGTTGTGTATTATGCTTGAACTTGACTCATCTATGGTATTTATGTATCATTTCTTTTTTTTCTTGCTCCCTTAGTCCCGATTTCCCCCTTGATTATGCTTATCGCTTATGTTCATATAATTGCTTCCGCGACCAAGGATGTGTAATGATACGCTATGAGGCTTGTTTGGGGTTCCTTCGGGTTCCCCATTCGCCGGTCACATCTAGGCCCTAGGCTTGGGTAGTGACAAACTTGGTATCAGAGCACTAGGTTGAATGATCCTCGGAGTCCAACACACCGCGTTGATTAGAGTCCGATTCATGGTTGTGTTGTGCACCACAACTATGAGTAGGAGGCTATGAGACGTTTTAGAAAATGTTTCCCTTCTCCATGTTCTAAGTCGTGCTGTAGAGTTGAATTAAGTTCTTCCCTAACGGTTGTTCTTTGTTATGCTAGATCATGCCTAATACAAGAGGAAGACGAGCCCGACTCGTTGCGTGAGTCATATAAGGTGTCTACTCCTATTTGGTGCATATAGTGTTGCTAGGAAGGTCTATAGAAATTGTCCTATTTGCATCTTGCATAAAATATTGCCTTGTGATCTTGTTGAATTGAACATGGTCGATTTTGATGTTGTTCTTGGGATGGATTGGTTGCATGCATACTATGCTTCTATTGATTGTAGAACCCGAAGGGTCAAGTTCCAATTCCCAAGTGAACCCATTCTTGAGTGGGGAAGCCAAAATGTGGTAGTCAAGGGTAGATTCATCTCTTGCATTAAAGCCCGTAAGTTGATCTCTAAGGGGTGTCTCTATCACCTTGTGAGGGTTAGGGATGTGGAGTCCAAAACCCTTCTTATAGAGTCGGTTCCGGTTGTAAATGAATTCCTTGATGTCTTTCCTAATGACCTTCCCGGTGTTCCTCCCGAAAGGGAAATAGATTTTGGCATAGACCTCCTCCCCGATACTCAACCCATTTCTATTCCCCCTTACCGTATGGACCCGGCGGAGTTAAAGGAGTTGAAAGAACATTGAGCGACTGGTTGAGAAGGTTATTAGGCCTAAGCCAATCACCATGGGGTGCACCGTGTTGTTTGTGAAGAAGAAAGATGGTCCTTAGGATGTGTATCGATTTGTACCGGCAACTCAATAGGGTCACCGTCAAGAATAAATATCCTCTTCCTTAGGATGATGACTTGGTTCGACAATTGCAAGGGGCTAGCCACTTCTTTAAGATTGATCTTCGGTCCGGGTATCATCAAGTGAAGGTGAGGGAGGGTGACATTCCCAAGACAGCCTTCCGGACTAGGTATGGACATTATGAATTTGTGGTCATGTCCTTTGGGTTGACCAATGCACCGGCTACCTTCATGGACCTAATGAATAGGGTCTTTAAACCCTACCTTGATTACTTTGTTGTGGTCTTCATTGATGATATTTTAATCTATTCGCATAGCGAGGAAGAACATACGGGTCACTTGAGGGTTGTGTTGCAAAGATTAAGAGAGAAGAAGTTGTATGCCAAGTATGAAAAGTGTGAATTTTGGTTGAGGGAGGTTGCCTTCCTAGGTCATGTGGTGTCGGGGGATGGTATTAAGGTAGACCCTAAGAAGACCGATGTGATTAGAAATTGGCCTAGGCCATCGACCCCGTCGGATATTAGGAGCTTCTTGGGCTTAGCGGGTTACTACCGGAGATTTGTGAATGGGTTTTCTTCTATTGCTTCTTCCATGACTAAGTTGACACAAAAGAAGGCTAAGTTTGAGTGGACCGACGAGTGCGAAAGGAGGTTTCAAACCTTGAAAGATAAATTGTGTCCGCTCCTATATTGGTCACTACCGGATGGGGCTTGAGGGATTTGTTGTGTATTGTGATGCTTCTAGAGTTGGCTTGGGTGGTGTCCTAATGCAAAATGGTAAGGTGATAGCCTATGCTTCTAGACAACTCAAAGTGTATGAAAAGAACTATCCTACGCATGATCTTGAATTAGCCGCGGTGGTGTTTGCTTTAAAGATTTGGCGTCATTATTTGTATGGGGTACATGTTAATGTGTTCACCGATCATAAGAGCCTCCAATATGTCTTCACCCAAAAAGATCGCAACTTGAGACAAAGAAGGTGGCTAGAATTTCTTAAAGATTATGATATGAGTGTGCATTATCATCCCGGTAAAGCTAATGTGGTGGCGGATGCTTTGAGTAGGGTGTCTATGGGTAGCCTAGCTCATGTTGATACTGGTGATAGGGAAATGGCTAGGGAGGTACATCGGTTGGCTAGGTTTGGGGTTAGGTTGGAAGAGGTTGGTAATGGTGGTGTGGTCATTGTTGATGGTGCTAGGTCTTCCTTGGTTGATGAGGTGATAGCAAAACAAGATCTTGATTCTTCCTTGTTTGAATTGAAGGCCTTGGTGAAAGAGAGCAAGGTGGAAGTTTTCTCCCAAGGGGGAGATCGTGCCCTTAGGTACCAAGGTAGGTTGTGTGTGCCTTGTGTTGATGGTTTGAGGGAGAAAATTCTTGAGGAGGCTCATAATTCTTCCTACTCCATCCACCCCGGTTTCACCAAAATGTATAGAGATTTGAGGGATGTGTATTGGTGGGGAGGCATGAAGAAGGACATTGCCAAATTCGTCTCCGGTTGTCATAGTTGTCAACAAGTCAAGGCCGAACATCAAAGGCCGGGTGGTCTAACCTAAGACATAGAGATTCCTACTTGGAAGTGGGAAGAACTTAATATGGATTTTGTAGTTGGTTTACCCAAGACTAGAAAAGGTTTTGATTCTATTTGGGTGGTGGTTGATAGGATGACAAAATCGGCTCATTTTCTACCGGTAAAGACAACATATGGGGCGGAAGATTATGCAAGGTTATATATTCATGACTTGGTAAGGTTGCATGGGATTCCTCTATCCAGCATATCGGACCGTGGTACTCAATTTACTTCACACTTTTGGAAGTCATTTCAAAGGGGTCTAGGTACGAGAGTTAAGCTTACTACGCCTTCTCAAACGCAAACGGGATGGAACAAGCCGAAAGGACTATCCAAACACTTGAGGGATATGCTTAGGGCCGGGGGCCTGTGTATTGGAGCTTAAGGGTAGTTGAGGGATCGATCATCTTCCATTGATTGAGTTTGCTATAACAATAGCTATCATTCTAGCATCGGTAGGGCTTCCTTTTGAGGCTCTCTATGGAGCGGTTGTAGATCACCGGTTGGTGTTTGAGGTTGTGGTGAGGTGGCCTTGTTAGGACCATACCAGTTATGGAGGCTCTTTGAGACAGTTTTAGGATGATTAGAGAAAGGTTGAAGATGCCCAAAGTCGCCAAAAAGTCTATGCCGATTGGAGGAGAAGGCTCTTTGAATCCGAGTCCGGTCATTGGGTTTATTTGAAGGTGACACCATGAAGGTGTTGGTTCGTGTTTGTAAGAAGGGCAGTTGAGCCCAAGATACGTGGCGTCCTTATCAGAGTTGATGAGGAGAATTGGCAAGGTAGCTTATTGAGTTGGGAATTCTAGCGCAGATGGAATTGGTTTCATCCGCGTATTTCATGTGTCTATGTTGAGGAAGTTGTGGCGCTGATCCGATGCCATTGTGTCTCTTGATGTTTGTGGGTGTTGTTGAAGATAATTTGACCTATGAAGAGGTTCCGGTCCAGATTTTAGATAGACAAGTGAAGAGGTATGCAGAAACAAAGATGTGGCTTCCATTAAAGTCCTTGGAGAAATCAACAAGTTGAAAGTGCTACTTGGGAGGCCGAAGCGGACATGCAAAGGCGATATCCTTATCTTTTCCACTCCACTCGAGCCTAAGGTATTGATCTAAGCCCTTTATAAAATCTCAGGTCTTAAGTTCAGCCCCCATATCATTGCATACATTCATGCTTAAGTTGACAAGTTCATTGTGGTTTTACAACTATGTTGAGGTTTTGAAATAAGGTGTAAGTGCATTGTTGCATCCTTATGTGGGCTGAAATTGCCATGTTTGTGTCTCTCATGTACGTTCTTTAACATTCGGGGACGAATGTTCCCAAGGGGGAGATATTGAAACGACCCCAAAAAATGCCCGAAAATGTGCTTCGGAAACACCTATAATTGTAATTTCCATATATCTCAAAATCCGTGCATGATTTCGGAAATTCGACTTCATATTCTTATTTGTGGCGTCAAATTGAGTGGGGAATGGGTCTAACCCGAATTTTAGAGCAACCGTATCAAAATTCAAAAATCGCAAAAATTGCGATTTGGAGGGTCAACTTTAAAGGGGCATATCTCTTAGCACACAAGGAACTGGAAGGGCTACAAACTATTAAATTAAAGCTCTTTGAGTTAGCTTTCCAACGCACTTGGTTTCACCTCATTCCGAGTTAGGATGAGGCAGTTATGACCATTTTCGTAAAACCTGTCTGTGCAGATTTGCAATTTCCAGTGAGCTTTTTTTTAGGCGGGTTGGAGACTTTTTTTTTATAAAAAGGGGATATGTCCCATACTTAGTCATTTTCTTAACTCAAAAAACACTCTCTAAGCCCTCTCCAAAAATTCCCAAGATCTTCAACCAAATTCAAACATCTCAAGCTCTAATTCCGGATTCAAGACTCAATCTCAAGCTTCGATTCTCCATTCCAATCTTCATCAAGGATTCTCCAAAGTTGAGGTATGTGGGTTTGATTGTGGAAACCTTTCCTTTCCACAAGTCCAACCATTTATCCTCTATTTCTACTTCAAGTTTATGGGTCCTTATGATTATTTATGAACTCTTGAATTATGAAATTACTACTACACACTCTATTATGGTCCATTTTGCATATTATCATGAAATGGAATTATTATGTGATGTTTATGGTTTACATGCTTCCATGATCAAATTATGAAGGTTGATATATATATGTATGTTGTGGGTGGGCTGATTTATATGGATTTTGGAATTGGTTGGAATTAGTATTCTTGAAATACATGATTTCATTTATATGAACAATTGCCCACCTTGTGTTTGATAAAATGCCCATTATAGAATTCTTAGGAAAGGGAAGGTCCAAGGTACGTCCTATGAGACGGATGGTTATGTAATTACTGAAATGATGATGAAATGGACACATGTATATGGTTTTCTCTAAATAAGTGTTGTGAGTCGACCATGCCTAGTACGGGGGGTAGTA